>JAMBLF010001155.1:0-133642 GCA_030578115.1 Leucoptera coffeella | reverse complement strand
TAAAGACCAGACTGTAAAGCAGAACAAAAGCGTAGTTCTTAACTTGGCCTCCAACGGAAATCGGATCTCACGATTAGCGTTCAGGTGTTTAACCAATCTCGCCATAGACGTCGTTAATGTGAACCGACCCAAACAGTACATAACCTCTAAATTCAACGCCTACTACCTACCTACTTCTCTAAATCTACTCACCGTTGGTCATTGGTGGATTCCTATTGTTCCTGGCTGGGGGCGGTTTGGTGGAATAGTTGTTGTTGTTGGCTAAACCGTTGCTGGGAGGGACCGGGCTCTCGCTCAGGCTTTTCACGCTTGCCGTGGGTGACGTTGCTACGTTTACTTGTGTTTGGACCTAAAGGAAGTAATGGAACATAATTATTATGTAAATAATTACAAAACAAAACAAACGCATTCACGACCATTTACCCTTGCGGGGTAGTCAGAGGTTCAGGTTTTCCATCTCCGCAATTGCGAAGGTAGTAATTCTATGGACACCTCGAACCCACGTGTTGACCAGATAATCAGTACTCAATGTGACAGGTGGTCAGCCATGTCGCCATTTACAAGCACTAACTATTATCTGTTCGACGAACAGGTAGGTTTCCTCACGATGTTTTCCCTCACCGTATAATTCGATGCTTTTCGTAAATGTGTTTTTATTACGAAAATGTACATAGAAATTCATTAAACTTTATTTCCATTAGTACATGCTGAAGCGGGATTTCAACCCTGTACCCACTGATACAGAGCCAAGCCCCAAACAACTGAGCTACGTCGAATTAATAAATAATTTTGTAAATAAATTAACGTAGGGTGCTGTCTATCTAGTGATACGCGGGCTTCGAATGACCCATATCTAACATGGCTTCGAAATTTCGGAGATGGGCACTGAAGCCTCTGACTACCCCATAATAAAAAAGGGAGCGTCACAAGTCGTGAAGCATATGTTTTTATGTTACGTCAAATTAAGGGTATTGTTCGCGGAAATGAACGAAACGAGTGTTTTCATTTTTCAGTTTAAACCTATTTAGAACTTACTGACACCTATCATACTTTCAAGGTAGCATAATGAAAGACTGAAATTGATGACTGAAGTAGTTTCAAGAGTTAAATATCAATAAATACGTAAATATGAACGCATAAAGTTGATAAAAAATCAGAAAAATGGCGCAAACAGGGTTTTGTATTTTTTCGTTTATTTTGTCACGGAGTAAGATCTGAAATCAAAATATACAATAATGGGTTCTCTAAATACTAAATAATTTGACTAAAAACATATTAGGTCCTGTTTTATTCATAATACTGCAGTTTTCGTAAGTATAAAACGCCCAATTTTGGGCCGCCATCTGTTTCATACATTTTTATATGGACAGTTTACGCGTGCGCCGCGAGTCGCTAGTTTCAAAAGATCGCGTTCAGAATTTGGCGAATGCCAGCGTGAGAGCACGTCCATTTTGTTGGCGATGACAGCTAAACCGCTAGATAATCACACGAGATCAGTTATTTCTTAGTTCAATAAGTGAAATTTGGAAAACAATGTGTAATCACTTTGGTGTTTGAGGTTATTGCTTATTATATTACAAGCGATTTTTTTCTTTCGAAGTGAACTGCTAAAGTTGATTTATTCTACATATATATTTTAAGAAGTATTTTACTTGACGCGACGCCATATTTGATATAAATTTATTCTTGCGTCATTTATGCCTATGACAGGTACATATCAGACATGATATGAAAAAATCATGATAATGAATGTAAATAATTTTGATTTACCGCTTGATGTTTCGGATATTATGACAAGAAGTTGAGAATACATACATGATACATTCTGACATCACTTCAGCTTTCTTCACAGTAGGTAGGCAGCAATTAGTGAACCCCAGGATAGGATATTTATGCTATATATATGCACACACACACATATACATAACTATATATTATGCATTACGACCGTGACCGAATTCAGGGTAGTCAGAGGTTAAGTATGCATTTGTGATGCTCGAAATCATAAATATACATTTGGGATGCTCTTTGGCAACTTGAATTTGAGTATTTGGCGAACTGCAGAATAGGTTATACCGGTGCCGGACAGATATACGGAAAGAACGGGAGTTGGTTAGATTTCGATTTTTTCACGACTCAGACTCATCTCTCTCAAGAAGGGTAGACCGCGGAGCAATTTTTTAGAGACAAATTGCTATCGAAATCCGAATTCGGTCACTAGGCTCTCATAACGGAGTTGGAGGTCGCACCAAAAAAAACATATTTATTATACATATCCTGCTGCCCAAAATTTTGCTCAGTAGTCTGTAGGTATTTGTTTGCCTCGTCAAACTTTACGCATAAATCGAAGAAATTATATTTTTCGAAGTTCTTTTCCAGCTAAAACCATACGAAAATACAAGCGCAGTACTAGGCTCACAGACTCCTACAAGAGGTCGGGTTAGAGTACTCACTCAAGTACGTTCAAATACACTATTTCTTATTGTTACTATAAAATTACAATTATTTACCACAAGTGATTAATTATTTAAATATTGATTACTTTTATATATTTATGACTACAATGTTTTTAATATATATTAATAAATAATAAGTTGTTGAATAACCTGTTTATAATTTATTAGTGTTTGTTTCGTTTACAATTCAATTGATACACCGAACGTGCATCCGCCATGACAGTAAAGTTTGTTATGATTTTGTTATATCAAGTTTGATGTGATTTATTTCAGTGTTTTTGAAACTATCGTAGTGTGGAACCTGTTTATATCGCACATATATAACATAAATAACATTACATAAAATATCCCCTATTATCCCGCCGCATTGCTTTGTGAATCGATATTTATAGAAAAATGCTTCGTCACTCATAGCATAAGAATTTACAAATGAAATAACAACAATTTATCTGCAAGAAATCTAATTCATCATACTGATTTGATATTGACTTATATTAGCTTTGATTTTAACTTATTTTAGATATAAACAGAAAGGTAACCTCAAAAGTATTTATCCCAGAGATAAACAAGGGGCTGCAATTGCTTTACACGGACTTGTTTCTATAACAAAACATCGATTTTGTTTTAGAATAAGGTGGCAGGTATCTGTGAGAACATAGTAAACTAACTTGACGCATACTGTTTAGAAATGATATCAAATGTATTCATAGTATTTAAAACAAACCGCTATAAAGAATGATTTGATATGTTATAATATCAAGTACTAGATGTTATGTAAATCCACTAAGTTCGATAACAAATAAAAACTAAAACATGTAAGAAATTCTAGATTCCCAAACAGATTTCTCTTGAGTCTAACAAACCACTTTTACACAACCAATTATTAGTTTCTGTTTTATATGTCAAAACGTAAAAGTAGCTATTATAGCATTCTTATATCCAAGGTAATGCTTTTAATTATTACGATTTATTATTATTATTTTACAGCGGCTGAAACGTAAAAGAATAGCTGACAGTTACAGTTTCTGAGAGCTATACATACTGAGTACATAATCATCTTACCACTTTCATACGCCAGACTGTTACTATATCAAATTAACAAATAATAAAGTAGGTAGGTACGCTTTGTCAGGTCAGGTGTATGTGTTTGGAGTATGCCGAGAATACACATCATCGTGACAAAATGCTTATAATTAAATCGTAGTTACTAAAGTAACTGAAAACTATCTACGAGTGCGCGGGATCTCTGTTTATAGTTTTATAATTCTGAATAGGTACAAAATACTGTGCTCACATTACGTCGCTGCCGCCGATCTCGATTGATATGGCTACGTCGCGTCGTGTCGTTACCCGACAGACGAATACAAAAAACCTATATACAAAATATGCATTCACATCCCTTTCGGGGTAGTCAGATGTAGAGTCGAATCCCAATCGTTACCTGATTATCAATAGCCAATAGATGATTTACTAAGTCCTTACATAACCAAACCAAGCTCCCTCACTAAAACAACAGCACGTGAACAATTTAAATGGTCACCCATCCAATTACTTCCCACGCCTCCGTTGTGCTTAACTTCGGTGATAGAACGAGAACCAGTGTATAAATCACAACCGTAAAATCCTATTATTTACGATCACAACTACGCGATAGCGCGATTCAAATACTTACCCAATATTTCAGCAAAATCATTATTGACATTACATAACACAAACTAATAATTGACAGTATAATAGTAGTTTATCAGGATCAAAAGAAATCTGTATGGAAATCGAGACATTTACATTTTTCGTACGACAGCCCGCCTTTAAAAGTCTGCGCCCCTGGTACATATTCGTAGGCGGCGCGTCGTCATGATCAAAACTATCTGTCACGTTCGACAGAGAATATCTGCTAAGAAGTCGGTCTGGATTGTCGAATCACACAATGTTTATTTTATGCTAGATAGATAATGTACGTTTTATTTATTTAATATTCTGTCCGGCCGCTAAAAACAGCACTTACTCGCACGGTACTCAGCGCCGCTGCGCTAGAAATTTCGGATTTTTGACAGTTCGTGAATTTATTTTTGGAATACAATACCCTTAATGGCCAATAATAATAAATAATAATGTCAAACTGAAATGTCTATTAATAATATGTTCGAACGCACATCAATATTTTATTTTGTAATTTAGTATACTAATCAAAATTAATGCTCAGTGATTTAAAATAATAAAAATCAGTAGTTTTCAACTTGGCTATCATCGGGTCAAAAAAGTATGTCACACTATAACAGAAAGTTAAAATTGTCTTTGATTTTGTTTTCTAGGTTTAATAGAATCTTTATACCGTGAAAATGAAATTCCGTTTACTTAACAAATTTCTCAGGTTCATTTTAACTGGCGATCGATAGTCTCTGCCTATTCCGTAAGGCCATTAGAGTTGTCAATATGTTTGTCTATGTGTACCTGAGGCCATTCAGTGACCGGGGTAGTGGCTGGCGAATGCTTGGCGGCTTTGGCAGCGTTTTCTATGCTCTCGATCAATGACTTCACGGACAGACGGGAATCTTGCCTGCTCACACCTGCAATAGAAGGGGACACAGTTGTAAGGTTTTAAATATAGACATTATGTAATGAAAGGGGTTAGATTGTAAACGAAACTCTTTTGCATACATTGATTGTGGTTAAATCGAGATTTTATACAATCCCTTGGACTTTGGTATTGAATACATTGTCTAAGCAAAAAGTAAGAAACTTCTTAAAATAAACTTCATTTTACACGTCTGATTCACTGCAATGTACATTATCTATAGAACATATACTATTATTTCGGAATAGGGATTTTTTGGTAAATACATTAATTCCTTTAATCCCTTCTAGAGAGACCAGAATATCGGACGGATATGGTTGGTTTTTTTTAACTGAAATGGGTTCACTATTGACCCGGTTTGCACCTCGAAGGAGGCGACAGACAGAGTCTAAGATGTAGCGAGCTTGCCCAAAAAATGCGTATGCACCCTAGTTTTGAACACCTCCGGAAATACAGAGGCAGGCAGGGAATTCCATTCCTTACCGGCCCGCATTATGAATGACGCTTTAAAGCGATTTGTGAGGGCACGCGGTAGCCTTATATATGGTTATAGATATTACAATGTTATTTACCTTTAGTCCGTCTATGAGAAGCAGCTGATGCCATGATATCCTGCAGGGAGGCGCTACTGAGCAGCGGCGGCGGCGGCGGAGGCTCCTCCGACCTCGGGGGCACGGCTGGAAGAAAACGTAATGTTATTTATGGTATACAATAGTTGTATAGATCGACAAATAACGAGCCAATAGGAGATGTATTGAAAAAGGGTGACGTTAGAAGAACGTATAACTGCCGAATGTGTAAGTAAATGAATGTGAATGAAGCGAAAGTGGTTGGCAAGGATCGGTAAAAATCTCCTATACGTAATCTATACCTAGCTCACTGTAGGTGAGAGTGGTATGTATGTATTAATTGTCTTAATTGTGTTTATAATATGTTACATACATCAATCAATGTGAAAGTATGATAAGTTCAGTTTCCACAAAGAGTATGAATTTATTTTAAGTGTAGCTATGAAACGAATCTACGTAATCGTAAGTCGATTACACCAACAAACAGACAAAGTATTGTATCATAAACAAATCTTAGTCTAAAAAGCGCAATACAATACAAAAGCGATAAAGCAAACAACTCAAACGCAACAGTACCAACTCCTTACACCATCACCATAGTAACGAAGTCCAAACACTTATGTCAATACGAAAAATTCACACCGTTATTCACATAGAAGACGCCACACTGGATCAAACTGGCCTTGACTTACGTAACGGTCTCGTTTGAGTCGAGTTTAGCGTTCTTAGGGGATACGCTAATCGTTTGTGCTCTAGGTTTTTCCAATGATACGTTTTGGCTGGCTTTGTATCCTCCTTAACGATACTTTCTATAGGTTTCTTTTCTAAGCTATTTACAATTTCGTTTACGGTTGACGAGGGTTTTTTGCTGGCTTCATTCGCACTGGGTGACCGCGATAGTGTTATCACGGATTTACGAATTTTGGACGGTTCTTTGATTGACATGTCGTCACGGATTTTCATTTCTGTTTGTATTTTAGGTATAATGTTTTGTTTTTCTGCAGTTTTGGGTTTCCTAGGTTTTCTTGGCACCTTCAAGATTTCTTCTCTAGGTATTGATAACTCATCGTGGTTACCTATCTTTTCATCATCAGCTATATTGCTTTTTCCTTTATTTTGGTTATTTTTAGGTTCCCCAATCTCTTCATAATAATTTTCCGTCTCAGTAGTAGGAGTTATTTGATTAATTTGATCCGGAAAGAATGGATTCAATATTTGTGGTGACCTGTCGGATGGAGTAACACTAAAATTGCTCAGAGAAGTGTTAAGAAACACCGGGACATTACTTAGTGTTTGTGAGTTCAACCAATCAGGTGATCTCGAAATTAGGGGAGAAGTTTTTGGGGAATTTCTTAAATCTGGGATACTTTCAGTCGATCCTAAAGACGTGATAGGCAAAAACTGTACAGGCTTCATTTTTAAGTTCTTCCTATATAAACCAGGTTTTGCTTCTGAGTTTTTCGAGACATTTTGATTACAATCTAAAGCTTTGACTTGATCAGTATCGTCGTAGTATATAGTGCCACCTGCGAAATCATGGTTAGGGATCGTGTTTGGTTTAAAGAAAATAGGATGAATGATAACTGGACTTAAAATGACTGGGGATGACGTATTACTTTTTGAGAGACGATTCGCATCAACTATATCGATGGGAGTTAAAAAAGTTTTGACTTTATTAGAATTAGGTTTGGCAACAATGCGGTTTGAATTTTCAACTTCAACTTTATCGCTACTCGTATCCTTTATCTCATTCCTTTTCAAATGATATTCTACATCAGGTGATTTAATTTCAACTGATATTTTATCAGAATCACTTTTCTCTTCAGTTAGTACGTTACTTATGTTCTGGTCATGCGATGTATTGGCAGTTTCAACGATTATATCTTCGTGTTTAGTATCTATTACTGTTTTTCCCTCTTCATCATCATGTTTTATTTCCTCTGGTTCCTTTAACTTAACAACTACAATGTTGGGAGGATTTGTAACCGTTTCAGGTTTCATATTATCTGTACCTATTTTAATATTCTCTTCTGAAGTTTTTGAACCTGTAGACGTCGTTCTACTTCTAGTATTGCCTCTAATTTTATCAATCGCTGCTTTGAAGTTAGATTTCAGTTCCGAGCTTATACTTTTTGATCCTCGACGTTCTTCTTTCACCGTTTCAATATTAATGACGCTAGGTGGCAGCAAATCTTGTATTTCTTTCTTTATTTCACCCGGATAAGGATATGGTAGTATTGATTCTGCTTTGACGACTGGAATTTCCTCATCACCTATAATGACAGAGTCTTTTCTTTCATTATTTACTACTGGATTTGCATTAGTCTCCTCCTTGAAGGTACTAAATCTCCTACCTTGGTTAGTATAATTAATCACGTTATTAGAATCGTCAGTTACAACAGAAATGTCACTACGATTATCGCTGTTGCCAAATATTTCAATACTAGTTGCTTCTTTCAAAACTTCTTTAAATAACCCCGTTTTTCTAAGATCATCTAAGCTAAACGACCGTTGTCTATCCAGTAATTGTGGTAAATATTTACGTGCGTAAAAAGAAGGAGAACTAGGTTTTGTATGTACTTCAATTGCAGAGTTGCTTTCAGTGTCAGACTCATAAATTATGTTAGGGGAAGGAGCCATGTCTGGAATATCAATGGCATCTTGCCTGGTTAGATAATCCCTATTCAGTTCAAAATTGGCTTGTTTCTCCAATTTAGGATCTAGTATAATTTCTGCTAATATTTTCGTAGGAGTCGAACTATTATTTGACGACAGTTCATCGTTAGTCTCATCTAGAGTAACATTATCTATTTTGAGTTTATCTTGATCCTTATTTTTAAGTTGACAGAACGCCTGATCTAAAAGCGACATATCTTTTTTGATATTCGGATCGGAAAAACTATGAACGCGAGAGAGATATCTCGTTTTTATGTTGTTGTAGATATCTGACTGTTGATTGGTATCTACTTCATCAACAGACACGATTTCAGAGTCTTGTACCCTCCTTTTCTCATCATCACAACTGTTTTCTAGATTATCCATAGAGCTTGTGCGTTCTATACCTGTATTAGTATATTAAAAAGTATTAGTTGAATGTCGATACGCTTCACAACGCTACGTTAGTGTGATGCTACTATTACAAAAGCTTTGTACAATTCGCTGAAACATATCGTCAGAGACTGTATAAAATAAAGTTTTACAAGCATAAGTTACAAGTTGCTACATGCAATAAATTGTAAATGTGATTTCTTACTCAAGGCGTGGCGACATGCTCCTCAAACTAAACTACAGAACTAAAAATTTTTATTTCAAAATGCATGCTGTACTAAAATCAGGACACTTTCGTCATTTAATGGACTGTTTCTGGTTAAAAAGTAGCTAGATGGTTCATTGTAAATTTATCAAGCTACTGCCTAAATTAATAAATAAAGACGGTAAGATTTACACTTCTATAAAAAGTAATGGATACACCACTAACATATATACATTGAATACCCATTACTTTCTCAATCAATTGTCAACTAATTGACACTGACTACTTTAACAATATCATGCATTGTAAATATATTTTCGATCTATTTTACCTATTTACAATTACATCTATTCTCTTGCTAATTTACAGTTACATGTACCTATAGCATTCCCTACATTATCGTTACCTTTGAGTGAATGTAACTGATCTTCGAGCATCCGTATCTTGTCTCTTGCGATCTTATTCTCGGACACCAATCGTTCCAACTCCCGCTGAGCTTCGGTTTTGAAATCGTTCGCCACTCTAACCGTCATTAGGAGATCGGATTGGAACTGTTTCCATTCTGCTTCCTGGAATTGTGTTTGGTTATGTTTAATAAAATATTTGTATTAGCTAACCTAAATGAAATCGGTTACTTAGTACTACATATTATAATTTTATATTATATGTTGTATGGCGTACTTAAATTTCAATTGTATGCTACAAGAGGTCTTTTCTGGGAATTCGATAAAATGTTACAAGTCAAAATGTTTTCCAAATTGATCTTCATTCATTCCTTCAATTCCCTTTTTCCCAATTCATTCATTCCATCAATTGATTAACACTTTGGAGGAACTATTATGACATATTATGATAGCTGTAACGTATATTTCTGACTGACTTTCATTAGTTAAGGTCCAGCAGTGGATATAATCATTCTTAAATGAAGACATTGATCCTATAATGATCGAAACTGACCGTCTATACACCATTATATCCACTTACATCTCTCTCTTTATCCCTAGCGATCTGTGCCACTCGGTTCCTAGCGTCCTGCAGCTGTCTCTCCACCTCGGCCGCTCTGGCCAGGGCCTCTGAAGCCCTAGTCATTAGTGACAGCTTCTCGTCTGATGTTACTTGTACCTGATAATGGAGAAAAGTTAGGATGGTTTGTTGGTTATAAGTGACGCCATCTGTTGTTGAAAAGTTAGGTATGTTGCTTAAGGCAGGGAGTAAAAGTGGAATTCGTTGTATTTCAGCAGGTGTAATTTGTTTTTAGGTTGCTAATATAAATAAACTGTACATTAATATTAATCCTAATCAATAAGTCAATTACATCTTATAATAAGATTACCTAGTGCATGATCATATATAGTGTTGATGAAAAGGTTTTTCTTTTAAAAAGACCAAAATCAGTTATGTGGGACACATACAATCAAGGCTCCAATAAACGACAAAACCAAATAAATTCTATACCACTTCCCAAAGATATCATTTAAAACTCTCCCCCACTACTTTCTCCTACCATTCACTTCTTTCTCCCTTCCACTCACCTGTAACTGCAACTCAGCGACGTTCTCTTGCAACGTCTTGAGCTCCATTTGCAGGTTGGACCTCTCTTGGCGCAGTTGCTCTATCTGGTACTCCAGGTCGCTGATCGTTGACTTCGCGTTGTTGCGTGACATCTGTAATAACAAAGTGAATCATCTTCACAGTTCCGAGTTCCGTTTTGGATGAATCGTTTGCTTTGAAACAATTAAGTTCAATTTGGATATCTTGCTTCGTTGATTGTGTAGATCAAGGGTCTACGAAACAGTACTAGGTTTCTCAAACATCATACCTACAATATGGCATATAAAAGCCAATCATTTGTGTCTATACACTGTACCATGGAACATCACTAACCAAGTTGGGTAGTCATTATAGTGACCATTTATGACTTTGATAGCCTAAACAACTTACGATGACACTATGCCTCGGGTGATTAAAGGTAATTTTATTATATAAAAACTTGCGCGATAAATCCCGTTAGTTATTATTCATGATGATACTTAAGTCCAATACTACGAAAAAAGGATTATTGAAAAAGGTAAAGTATGACTAGAAACGACACTCCATATTATATCATCCACTCGCAACATTCACATCCCTCTCACTCACACATCATTGACGACCTCCGCGGCGCGATCAGTTAGACGCCTGAACACTAATCGTGAGGTCCCGGGTTCGATTCCCGGTGGAGGCAGAGTTAAGAACTACGCTTTTCTTCTGCTTTCCAGTCTGGTGGTTGATTATATATGCTATATATATGTATTTATCTATATACAATAAGTATACATTTCTTAAATATACGTTGACTAGTACCCTTAACACAAGTCTTAAATGTAATTACCAAGGGGCTAGTTCCATTGGTGTAATAATGTCCAAATATTATTATTATTATTATACAATATGATAAGTAAAAGCAAATCGTTTATGTCTATACACTGTACCATGGAACATCACTAACCAAAATGGGTAGTTACTATCTGTTGACTTTGACAGACTAAACAACTTACGATGACAACAAAGTCTAATATGATTATTGAAAATGGAAAATTATGACTAGAAACGACACTCCATATTATATCATCCACTCGCAACATTCACATCCCTCTCACTCACACATCATTCACGACCTCCGTGGCGCGATCGGTTAGACGCCTGAACGCTAATCGTGAGGTCCCGGGTTCGATTCCCGGTGGAGGCAGAGTTAAGAACTACGCTTTTGTTCTGCTTTCCAGTCTGGTCGTTGATTGTATATGCTATATATGTATTTATCTATATATAATAAGTATACATTTCTTAAATATATGTTGACTAGTACCCTTAACACAAGTCTTCAATGTACTTACCAAGGGCCTAGTTCAATTGGTGTAATATTTATATGTCCAAATATTATTATTATACAATATGATAAGTAAAAGCAAATCGTTTGTGTCTATACACTGTACCATGAAACATCACTAACAAAGTTGGATAGTTACTATCTGTTGACTTTGATAGACTAAACAACTTACGATGACAACAAAGTCTAATATGATTATTGAAAATGGAAAATTATGACTAGAAACGACACTCCATATTATATCATACACCTTCCTCTTACTCCTCACACACCATCACCCACCCTTCACCCCCTTACCAGTGCATCATCATGCAGCTTCCTGGCATCATCATGAGCCCTGTCCAGCTGCCTTTGCGCCCTGGCCAGCCTCTCCGCCAGTTGCTGCGCTCTGCTCTCCGCTTCTCTTCGCGCCGCGCACGCGTTGGTCGACCCGTCCGCGGAACAGGACTGTTCTTCTAGCTGAAAGGGGATATTGGATTGTTGTATGGGGATAAGGAGATATCTGATTTGCAGAGTAATGCGAATATTATGCACAATTGTAGCGGATAGTAGTGCCAGATTTAAGTATAGGTAAATATAATTTCATTCATTGCAAAAATGTACATTGAAAAACAGAAATTTCATTTCCCAGTCTTGATAGTGATACTGAGTCACGCCCCTCAACAACGGAGCTACGTCGAATTATACGTACACGTTCACGACCATTAACCCTTACGGGGTAGTCAGAGGTTCAGGTGTCCATCTCCGCAATTGCGAAGGTAGTAATTCCATGGCCACCTCGAACCCACGTGTTAACCAGATAATTAGTACTCAATGTACGTCGAATTATATACATAATTAATCAGCTATTCCCGAGAATTGTTTGAATTCCTCCTAGCTTCATATCCTGACTAACCATCTTACAACTGACCTACTACCTACAGACCATATCAAAGCTCTAACTCCCGTTGTCTCTCAACCTCTGACGCCCAATACTTCTTCTATTCTTCTACTTCTTCCTTACCTTGGCCTTAGCCGCGTCCAGGAGGTCTGTGAGGGTGGCGATCTGGTGCTGCTTGCTGGTGACCATCTCGCGGGTGGCGCTGGCCTCGTGCTCCCACTGCAGCCGCTCCGCCTCCGTGCGTTCTAGTGACGACTCCAGCACCCTGGGGAAGGTGGAACACCAAGGCTACAATACCAGACAACCACCTCAACACTATAGTCTATAGGCTATTCGAGTTAAGTAAAAAGTGACGTCATGATATACAAAAGTAAACTGACCAATAAGACGTTAGATAATGAGAAAACAAGTCTCTTCGACCAATGGCGGACAACCGTTGTCACGTCTCATTGGTCGAATCGTGGGGACATGATGACGTCACTATTTTCTTAAAGCGAATAGCCTATAGTCTAGTAACCTAACCTGACTGGTAACCACTTGGGACAATGGAGGATGGATATTTAATACCGGAGGGGTAAGTAGGGCTCAACACTAGTCTAGTCTAGTCGTTCATGATAATGATGTTTAGGATAATATTGCACCAATGGTAGTTGCTAAGTTAATGTAAGACTTGTGTTAAGGGTGCTAGTCAACGTATATTTGAGAAATATATACTTATTATATAATATATATAGTGTATATATTGAAAGCAGAAGAAATGCGAAAAGCACAGATTTTGATACAAAAACACAAGTAGTTCTTGTGTTTGCCATTGCGGTGTAAAAAAGTTATTTATCTACATATAGCAAGTAAACTTTTCTTGAATACAAGTCCTAACTGATCTTACCACTAGTTAAATTTGCATAAAAGTGTCCCAAACATTATTATTATAGCACTGCACTAATACGATTTGAGTTACATCAGTGTCAACTATTTGCAGTTGTATTACAGTTGGATTGCAGTCCGCCTAATGCAACCTACCTGATCCTCTCCGTGAGGTCTTCGTTTTGCTTCGTCTTCTCTTCTAGCGCCGTCTTGGCCTCCGCCAGTTCAGCCTCTAGTTGCTCCTGCTTGCTCAACAGATGGCGTCGCTCTTCTTGCGAAAGCTGCAATTGAAAGAGTTCAGAGTAAAAATATAATCTATTAGATGTTTATAAGAAAACCACAACAGAAGTGTCTCTAAAGTTAGTCGGTACGTTTTGTTTTGATGCAAAAATGCACGCACTAACATTTACATAATTGTTAAAAGTTCAAGTGGTTATGCTTATGTAAGCAACTATATGTAACAACATTTTAACAGTTTTAAAAACTGAAATTTTGTTGCATGAAAAACTTTTAAAATTTTAACCTTTTTCTACAAGTATGTTAATAAATGTATAAGAGTGTATGAGGAGATGTATAAGTGACTGGTTTGTCAGGATTAGGACAGATAGGGTCACGTGGTCTTTGCCTACACCTCTGCAGAGCCTCTGGCGTGATGTGTATGTATATTAATAAGTATCAAGCTTACCTTTAGCAGGGCGAATATCTTCTGATCACTGTCGCCTTCCAGGATGGTCTCAGGATCGATTCCCTCTCGCATTAAAAGCTCTTGTAGCGTGTCCACCTAAAACATATAAATTCAGACATATACAATCACGTAATACCTTTCGGGGTTGACAGAACATCGGAGACAGTATAATCTTCCAAGTCACGTTTTAGCATGAATATTGGGGTTGTGATGTCATATGGAACATTAGTGATGAGTTTCTAGCCCGAAGTTCTATACATTCCAGATCTAAAGAACGGCAGCTAGTTAACATTCTTATAGTTTGGATTGGTATAGTTTAGTTTAGATATTTTACAAATTAATAAAAAACAAACTATACTTCCGGACACATCTATTGGCCCACCTTAGAGTTTAGGTTTCGATTGTTTGATATCAACAAACAGGCTCCAAATTGTCTTTTATAAATTAAAAAGACTATTGAATGACATTGTGAATATCCCAGGTTAAAAACTGCATAAAAACTTTTAACTCGACCTAATAAAAAAATTTGGGCCAATAGATGTGTCCAGAAGCGTATATTTGACTAAATAAAGTAGCCAATATGAAAATGAGTATCAATGAAGCGAAAGTATGTCGAGAACCTCTCTACATACACATCCTATGCATTAGTTAAGCAGAATATATGCCTTTCCCACCTTAGTCCGACTATCCTCTAGTTTCTCGGTCTGCCGGCAGAGGGACTCGAGTAGCACTTGCTTCTCGTCGGCCAGCCGCTCGTTGTCCGCGTGTGCGTCAGCTAGCTGGGATTGCAGGTCTGCCAACTCTGCTAAGGTGGCTTGCAGCTCTTCGCTTGTGCTGGAATGCGGAGAGTATGTAGGGATACGTACAGATACATAAATACAATTCATATATATCCCTTTAGGATGGACTGACCCTCGGAACATGATAATATCTGTGTAACTTTTTAGCATAATTTTACTAAGCCATTCGCTACTAAGGTTATGTCGGCTGAAGTACAAATACTGATGCCACGGTGTTTGAAAAAACATAAACGTACGCTTCACGACTTGTGTATACACACTCCCTTTTTTTTTTCTTGCTTGAATGCCCATCTCCGAAATTTCGAAGGCATGTAAGGTATGAGTCATTCGAAGCCCGCGTATCACTAGATAGATATAATATTGTATTGGTTCAAATCCCGCTTGAGCACGTACCAATTGAAATGAAGTTTAATGAATTTCTATGTATATTTTCGTCATAAAAACACATTTATGAAATGCGTCAAATACTACGATGAAGGAAAACATCGTGAGGAAACCTACTTGTTTCCCGAACAGGTAATAGTTAGTGATTGTAAATGGCGACATGGCTTACCACTTGGCACATTGAGTAAAACTATCTGGTCAACAAGTGGGTTCGAGATGGCAATAGAATTACTACCTTCGCAATTGCTGGGATGGAAACCTGAACCTCTGACTACCCCGCAAGGGTTAATGGTCGTGAACGCGTTTGTCTTTATAATATTGTACAGGCCACGTCTATCGTAAAACCGACGACCGTTATAGAAAATTGGTTCTCGAATAGCGGCCGCGTCTCGGTAAACGTAGTGTAGGATGCCCTCTGCTAGGTGGACCGATGACCTGAAGGTTGCTGGTAGTGGCTGGCTGAGGGCCACGAGTGATAGTATTTTGTGGCCAGCAGTGGACTGGCATAGGCTGATTGATTGATTAATAATATTGTTAACTGTACTCTTAGCCCATCGCCCAATGGATTCTATTTACTCCTAGTTCACAAGTCGCCTTCTACGAAACGACAGTTAGTAAGCATTCTTTTTACGTCCCAGATTAGCACGGGAACATTCATATGTATTCTGCGTCTGTTGTCTCTACCATTAAATACTTTATTCATATACTCTCATAATACCCTCCCAATATGAGACGTACAAATCCAAACATGAAAACGAAATTTCTTTTAGTCGAAAACTACGGACCCTGAATCTCTGGCCACCCTCCCCATACCTGTAATGGTGCTCCTCCATCTGCAGGATGCGGTCCTGCAGGCAGGCCACCGACACCTCGCTCAGGGAGGAGGACGAGTGCTTGTCCCACTCGGGGGCGCTCGCATCGTTCGTCGCGTCTTCACCCTGTAGATGGTATGGTAAAAGGTTAATACCGTGCTTTAAGTTGTAGATGAGGATTAAAAGATTGCTTAGGTCATATCTAACTTAAGATAATAATGATATTGTAGGACACTTAATGAATTAGCCCTTTGCTGTTATATATGTACGTATATTTACAAAGTATTGTATTATTCACCCTGTAGATGGTATAGTAAAATGTTAATACCGTGCTTTACTTTAAGTTGTAGATGAGGGGCTAAGAGATTGCTTAAGTCATGTAACTTAAGATAATAATATTGTAGGACACTACTCCAAATCAACAGGCCCTTTTCTGATAATGAATATTTACAAAATATATACTTATAGCATATAAAACATACGCTTCACGACTTGTGTATACACACACCTTTTTTATTATGGCGGGGTAGTCAGAGGCTTGAATGCCCATCTCCGAAATTTCGAAGGCATGTTAGGTATGGATCATTCGAAGCCATCGTATCACTAGATAGACAGCACCCAACGTGATAGGCAGTGAACCGTATAGCCGTATAAAGGCACTGAATCTATCCTGAAGGATAGGCAGGTTTCCTCACGATGTTTTCCCTCACCGTTAGCGACAGTAAATTATGTACGTAAATAGTAAAAGGTTAATACCGTGCTTTACTTAGTAGTAGATGAGGACTAAGAGACTGCTTAGGTCATATCTAACTTAAGATAATAATATTGTAGGACACTATAACAGAAAATGAACAGGCCCTTTGCTGTTAACGTATATTTACAAAGTATTGTATTATAGATAGATACATATATAATCAAGGACCAGATTAAAAAGCAGAAGGAAAGCGTAGTTCTAGACTCTAGCTCCATCGGAAAGCGAACCGGGAACTCTCTATCGTATTTGAAAGGACCGTTAACTCGTTGTGTTTACGAGATTCTGTCAATCTTGAAACGGATTGAAGGATATTAGTAAAATAGTTTTTAAAAATAAATATTTCGAAGTATTAAATGACTGTTAACTATGCGATTCTTTCATATAAAAGTTGCCAAAGTATTATAATCCAAAACTGACTATAAACACTCAACCTCTAAATACCCTCACAGTTTAAAAGAACATAAAATTACTTGTACTACCTTAGGGGTTTTATACTTGTGAATAGTTATATATGTATACACTTACATTAGCAGCTAACGCGATAGACGCCGGCGCGGACGAGTGCATCCTTCTCGGCGTCGGCGCTAGAAGTAGCTGCCTCTTTTCGCTATCTGACAAGGGTGAGTGCGCCACACCTCGAAGCCTGGCCCTTAGCGCTCCATTCTCGTCTGCTAAGCGCTCTAACGCTGCTTGGCGTTCGGATTCTTGAGCCTGTAATGTAAAGGGTAAATGTAATGGTAAAAATGCTTAAGATTTCCCGATTTAAGGATGTAAAAGAATGATAATTAGCTGCCGTTCTTCCCGGCATGTCGTTAGAGGAGACTAAGGCACTAGGGGTAAACGGGATCTATTGGGCGATGGGCAAGAAACAAACATGTTACCAATGTTCCATTTCGACATCGCAATCCAATATTCATGCTAAATAGTGACCTTGGAGATATGTATTATATCTCCGAGGTACTGTGCTCCCCAAAAAAGGATTAAAGGATGTGCATGGTATGTAAATGGCAGACTGGTATACTATAGAATACCTACATATATTCACGCCTCTAATACCTAACGGAATAGGCAGATACTATCGATCGCCACCTGGAACTATCTTGACAAATCCCTTGCTTCACTCACACCCATTAACCTTCTCATACATGCTCTTCCATTCTTCACTCTACACCTTGAGAAGAATGTATCCAATGTGTATGTATTTATGTTAGAGATTATACCATTAATATAAGTGGACAGTCTAAACTCCATTTAATCACTTGATAACACTTATTTACGCCAACGCCAAACAACACCTGACATTAAACAAGACAGCATGAAATCAGTAATATTAATAATTGTAGTATATACCAGTATTAATTGCAGTATTGCTTTTCTGTATACGAGTATAAATGCTCAATACTGTGCTATTAACTTTCGCTAAATCGAATCGGAGAAGAAATGTAGAACATATTATTCGATTGACTGATCGGTGGATTAGGAATGTGATTATTTCTCTTATGTGTGTGTAAAAGATGAATAAACACACTGACACAATAGCTCATACGACACATACATATCACGATGGGTTTTATTTAACGGGTAAACCAGACATATTAATAAGATTATGATTTTTACAGTCAAGTTTTATGTAATATGTATATATAATCAAAATCCAAACTGGGAGGCAAAAAGAAAGTTTTATTCTGAAATTTACTTTCTTTTGGAATCGTACCAATATACCTTTTTCTTGAGAAGTAATCTCTGTATAACCCTCTGTTGAGACGTATATATATGCATATATGTACTTAGTAATAAGAAGAATAGAAGAGAATGTTTGAGAAGGTAAATAGGTCGTTCACGCAAGAGTTTTGTCAGGATTATTCCAAGTGGCGATCGATATTCTCTGCCTATGCCATTGGAGAAAGGCAGAAGTTTTTATATTTATACATTTTATACATATGTATATAACACCTTAAATATATATGAGTGAAATGGAAGGGCGGTTACGTAGAGGCCGGCCTAATAAGACATATAACAGGCAGATAGACGCCATATTGAAAAAAGGTGACGTTAAGAGTACCTATAACCTCCGAGAGTGTATAAGAGGATGTATGAATATCAATGAAGCGAAAGTGGTCGTGACCTCTGCCTACCCCTCTACAGGGAATCAGGCGTGATGTGTATGTATGTATGTTTTTCTAATTTATACAATATTTTTTAACCAACGGCAACGGGATAGTTGGGGACCTAGAAGTATGAATATATGTAATAAAGATTAGTAATTATTGAGCACCCACCTTGATCCTCTCCAGCTCATTCCTGAGCTTCTCCGCCTCCGAGGCTTTCTCCGTGAGGTCGTCAATCCTCATCTGCAGGTTGGCCCTCTCCATGGTACTGGATTCGAGCTCTCGACGCAGCATCTCCATCTCCCTCGCTCCAGAAGCTAGGGACGCCTGAAAGAAGAGTAAAGACTATTGATAGAAGATTACTTATATTTGTATGCAGAGGGATAATTGATAGAAGATTCCTTATATTTGTATGCAGAGGGATAATTGATAGAAGATTACTTATATTTGTATACAGTGAGTATAGGGCTTATTAATTTAAATTGATTATTAATTATGTCCAGTGCTAGTATTAGAAGTAAAAAGAATGTTAACTATCTGTCGTTCCTCCAGGTGACTAAGGGACTAGGGGTAAATGAAATACATTGAGCCTAGTAACCTGTCACTAATAATGTAAGGGCATGTTATGAAAACATAATATTCCTTTAATCCATTTCGCGGTGGACTTGTCCAAATCTTGTAAGGAAAATCTTGTGTAAATTATAATACTTAATCATGATCACATTATAAGTATTTGTCTGTAGCAATACTATTGTGGTTATAATTAAATTACTAAATCGGTGACAGACTTATCGACCAATAGACTCCATTTATCCTTAGTCTTAGACGCCTGCTACGACATGGGAAGAACGGCAGCTAGTTTGCAATCTATTTTAGTCCCAAGCAACCTAAAAGATGTTTAAAAACCCCTCACAATATACGATCACCTTGCACCAATGCTAATTATAAGTGACAGTAAACCTAACACTAAATGCACTGAAAAGTCTGACATTCATTTGTAATTACAATTATTTCGGTGTAAAACTTGGCTCTGCTCCAGAGATTAACTACATAAAACTTTTGATAAAATTGTTACCGAGACCGTTTATACATAAACGATAGTGACATTCCCTACAGAAAGAAAGATATCACGGATTTAAATTTTTTCCGTTCCTGTCAAAACACTTTTGCTTGAATGACATCTGTATATCCCATAACATGTCGTTGGATTTTCTCGTATATAAAACTAAGGACATAGTGTTAATACTCGATGAATATCTCATTTCAATTTAAAGATCTTACAAAAAATACTAAGAAAAAATAACTTATTTTGATACACTTATTATAAGTGTTATTCAAATCGTTCCTATGTTATAGAATTTAGTTCGACTTTTACGCAATAGTTTATTTATTTATAAAACATGTAAATTATATAAAACACTAGTAATAAAAAGGTAGGTAGGTAAAACTATTTATATGCTTAGTATCTAACAATAGTTCTTTAGTACAATATTGCTTTTGTTACTACATGACGTATACAGGTATTGTAAAGAAATCAAACAATATTCTGCAATTACCAACTGTTTCAACAAATCTATGAAAAGCTAGTTGGTATTCATTAGTTTCCATTGATTTCTATGGGATTAATAACGATATTAACATCATTTATACCTAACATACAGCAGATATAATGATTTAGCTAATATTGAATATCATACGTGAAAGTGAATTTAATGAGTACTTTAATGAACTATTTCGCTATTGCAAAAATGAGACACAAAATCCTGACTATTTTGCAAGGGAAAAGCAAGGAAAAATTAACGTCATGAAATCTCTATAAGGATGAAAAAGTACCAATAGTAGTGAAAGTTAACTATTAAAAAAAGTATTCTAGGCATAGGAGATAGTTCATATAAAAAACATATGGAGAAAAGAAATCATACGATTTCTTTTTAACCCTTTGACTGCCGAGCTTTTTCCTATAAAAGGATTACCTCCATTAGCGTAGGTCACCGGTGACCTACGTGGCGCCCAATGTGTTAAATTATGTTTCTATTCCTAAAATACTTCGATTATAAAATGATAACACAAAACCGGAAACCATTAAGAGGGATTTTGTTACAAGACTCTGCCTGAGTACAACGTTAAATAGAACAACATTATTGTCAGATTCTACGAGTAGAATCATAACTTAAGAGGGATAAGAGCCCAAGTTTCTGTATAAAAAGAATTTAGTCCTTAGTCACGCCTGAGGGTTACACCGAGATTTCTATGAAAACAAGGGGAGAGTAAATATATCTATAGGTTAAGGGGAAAAGTCGACATTTTAGTTTGCCTTATCATCCTGCACGATATTAAGTCCCTTGCTAGTTTGAGAATTAAAATTAATGCATCTAGCTGCCACTCCATCTGGCAAATCCTAGCAGGCAACTAGGAGTCAATGGTACAAGTAAGGCTATGCTGTGGTAATCAGTCACCGATATGCCATCACAGGACTAACGCTAAAAGTGACCATAATGAATATTAACTATTCCAAGTTTTACCACCTTCGGGAAACAAAAAGAATAATGTAGAAAATCACCCCTTAAATTGAGAACAACTAGCTCGATTATTATAATATTAGATTTCATGATATAGTTAAAAGCCGCTGCCTCATACCACGGCAATAAAGGAAAACTTGTTGCCACATAAAATAATAATATGATAGTATGTATTTTGTACGAGTATGTTATGTAATTGTATATTAAACTAAGCTTACCTCAGACGGCATCCGCTGGCGCAAGTCCACCTCCTGAAACCCTGGCATGTGTTCAGAATTCAGCATCACCGGCAGACTGACACACTCCTGGGAACCCCTGTCACCTAATGAGCTACCCAGCTCCTCTGCACTGCCATACTCGTTCACTCTTACTCTCTCTCTTTCTTCTTGGAAATCTTCTCTTAGCTCTGGATCTTCTAACACTGCATTGTTGTTACCCAAGTCTCTCTTCTTGTGCGATTTGTTGAGTTTCTCTTTAGAGCCGAAGATTTTCAGACTCTTTTCTCTAGATGGCGCTACTTTGTGTTTTGAATCTAGACTCGATACGGACGGGGCGCCCTTTAAAGCAGGCTCTTGTTTGCCCTGCGTAGGACCTCTACGGAATAATGATTTGAACTTCATCATTTTGATTTGTTTAGACACTGTTACATCGTTTTTCACTTTCGTTATTCGATTGATTGTTCGTACTTATTGCTTATTTATTGAATCTTATTCATTTTATGTAATTAGATTGGTATTTGCTATTACTTATCTTATTCAGCTGTGTACAGATTTTTTATTAGTATTTCCATCTTTGATGACTAATGTAGATATGGTACATTTTAAATGTTAAACAAGTTACCGTCCTAATTCAATTAATTTATTTTAATATTAATCAAAGAACACATATTTTCTGTATAGTCACTTCAACATTTCAGTCCCTACAACACGAACTGATATTTCACTTTCTTTCATTACTTGACATTCAGACTACATTTACTCATACTCAAACAAACATACTCATACCTACTATCAACATTATTGTTTTCATATACATAATAAAACCGACGCAGTGACTAATCTAATTGTCTACCCTTCGCAAGTTAGACACGCGATGTTCCCCTTTCAATACAATCTAGGGGAGAAGGAACAAAACGATGACCTATTTGGATTGCCAAAAGGACATTATTATTTTTATTAAAAAATATTTGATATGAGTACCTCATTGGATGCTGAATTTGATTCATTATAATTTGTGTCGGTTTCATTATAATTTTATTATAAGGATTGTTGAGTTAACATACAACTACGCATTAGATATTATATTAAAATATGCTTGGAGTAGGTATATTTTAAAATAAGGTACACTAAAAAATAAATAAATATAGGAAACAAGAATATAACCTTATTTTTCTCTTTTTTAAATTAATGACTTCATTTACTTACAATAGCAGTAATACTCGTATATAATTATACAAAACAAGCAATGTTTTGGATCAATAATGGCAACAAATGTTTGATGTTAGACAAACTACAGTACTGAATACTTGATTGAGTACCTATGTACATAAGTGTTCTAGACAAAAAAAATCCAATATCCGTATGTTTTACTAATATTATTTCCCTTTTACACTCTACACCATTACTATATTAGCTTAGTAACGTAATATTTCCATCATTCGCCATAGAATTAGGGGAATAAAATCAATGTAACACATGTACTATTAGAAACCATTGTTTGTGCCATTGAAATGTGCAATAAACTCTATCACCCACATACCTCCCACTTCGCTTTTTAAACCGAGTTCTAACTGTACCAACTTATTACATTGTTAGTCAATCAATTAACCAATGATGGATGTTCTAAAAATTGTTATCGAGATAGAAATTTTGTATAAACTTATAATTATTCGGTTCTTTACTTTCATAGTTTATTTCTTCTTAATTTGGCCAGTCGTGAATTACTAGAATTAATTCTACAAGAACATCAATATAATTCAGTGTCCCGGTCAGTAAATATGTATATCTATACGAAATGGCAATATTAGTATTATTTGTATATTTGTAAGTTGTATATTTGGCGAGTGGTGTATGTAATATTAAAATATTAATCCGCTTAGGAGTTTTTATTTATTTAACAAGATCAGATACCTTACAGGGTTATTTCTAATGTGTATCGTTATGATAAAAATGACTACTAATACTTAACTACTAAACGGTTTTAATATCAAGAAGTAGTCCTACTAAAACATAATATTTAAGAAAACTGATATTAAATTATCTGTAACCCCACAGATATGTACTTAAATAATAACAAAATATACGAAGTAGTATGGATGTCATTAAAGGGAGATTTTTATCACGATCGGGAAAATATATGTCATTATTTTAACTCATCAACACGTTAATTTAATTGGGGACATTCTTCTCAAGGCAGGTGTACACAGCGTAAAGAACAGAAGAGCATGTTCGAGAAGGTTAATTGGTTAAAGTAAAGCAAGAGATATGTCTCTGCCTATCCCGTTAGAGCTGTACAGACGTGAATATATGCACGTGAAGTTTGAGTATCAAATCCTAGGTCATTCAACACTGGATGGCAAGTAGTATGTAAAATAAATTGACCCATTACAACCGCGTCCCACACGGCGTCCTCAAACATCAATTATCCGACTTTATTGGATTGAATCACGAAGAGCTCCCTTATTGAGCGAGATTGCGAATGTTGAAGGGTCAAAGACACTTGGCGAATTTTTATAACGTAAGATTCACGTATTTATTACGCTTGTACACGTATAATATTACTCTTATTTCTAATGTATACATTGCCATAGATACGCTTCACGACGTGTGTGTATACACACTGCCTTTTTATTGTTGGGAGGAAGTCAGAGGCTTGAGTGCCCATCTCCGAAATTGCGAAGGCATGTTAGGTTTACATTAACAAAGGATTAATTTATAACAATCTTAGAAACAAACCGCGACATAATAACTTCTTGTTACGTTAACATGTAGGTGTAGGGTGACCATACAATCATTAACTCCAAAGATTCAGAAACACATGCGAACTTCAGAATAGTGTTGTCTTAAAATAAGAAACAAATTAACATATTAAATACGCTTCCATTTTTGTATATAGGTCCCAGGCTACTCTACAACTTAAACAGTGCGCTACCTAGCTGCCGATCTTTCTGACATATCGTTGTAGACGACTAGGGAGTAGGAATCAATAGAATTTATTGGGCGATGTAATAGCAATCCGCAACGACTAGTCCATAACATTAAAGCCAGGACAACTCTATATCATTACAGCTTTTATTACTTATGCTAAAGATAACTAAGGTTATATTTATCCAGAAACAGATTTAAGGACGTGATTGATACGTTTTGTTAATAAGCATTATAAATTCTCGTTCAAACACCGTTTATTAATATACCTTAAACGTACAATAGCAATGTTATAATATACATATTATTCGCTTTATAAACAATTCTGTAATAATCATACATCTACAGATAAGATGCAATGATATTTCATAAATATGTAAAGTTTATCTTGATTTACTGTTGTGTTATTATCCACTGAATATATGAAGATAAGTGTGAGATATGTTTATTTTATATGTTTTGCTATATTCTTAGCGAATAGTGTATTTCCTATACTAATTAGTAGTCCTTAGTTAATATTGTTTTACTTCTATATATGTTTATGCATGCTATATATTCTCTAATTATAAATTAGATAAATCAATGTAAACTAATCAACTAAACCATCTACCTTCAGTACCATACATAAATAAATTACTTAATAGTTACACAATATTTAATTGACTCCATAAGTAATAATCACTCTTTATAAAACCCATAACAAAGTTGCACCATTACAATTATACATAATACTTAGCATAAATAAAAATTAGGGTTAAAAAGTAACCTAGGCGATATTGTACTAGTATCTCCAAGGTTCTGTCCGCCCCGAAAGGTATTAAAGGACGTGAATGTATATGTGTATAATACTTCAAAAACAAAGTTTTAATACTAATCAAGGCCGAATATAATTTAATACCAATTTACACTATACCCACGCCACACATTACATTCGTATTCTCAGCACGATATTAACCCGCTATGGCAACATCAATACTGGTTTTATCTTTGCCATATAGAGAAACGTTTTTTACATAGCCCGCGTAACATAGACCACGTTATACTGGTATTTCGAGGTGAATGACCCCACTCGATATGGCCTTAAAAGGTTGTATCTAATGTTACTCGGGCGGGTCTTGCTGCATTAATGGAGTGTCAAATTCCTGCCGCTATAATTGGTGCTTAAGCCAAATGATAATGTAAATTTACTTTGTTTAGATAGCTTTATCTAGCTAACATGTGTTTTTTTGTGTAATCACCGATAATATTGGTGAAATTCTTGGTTCATTGGTAAAAATACTACATCATATATCCTTGTTATTTCGTATTCTAAACGCTATTAAAAATATATGAAGGATAATAATTAAATGCATTTAAAATTACTGAAATGTAAGTTTATATAAGAACGAATATCGAAGGTTAGGTATGGGTTGAGGCTGTATTTTTGATGATACCAAATCGGATTTTTTGATGTTCATTTAAACACCAGGCATATACGAATACTACAATAATATACACGTCTCTACTCTCCTAAGGCATTGACAGAGATTATCAATCGCAACTTGAACAATCCTGACAAAATTCTTTTGCTTTACAAACATTAACCTTCTCATACATATATGTTCTTCTTTTCGTAACAAACACTAAAGTTAATCATGTGATAATATTGTATATTATGCATTGTCTTATCTTAGGAATGACACAATATTGATAACATAAGAAGGATGGGTAACTGGATTTGTTTATCTAATATCATTCAATACAAATTTTAATGTTATACAATGACAAAAAATGCAATATAACTTGTTATTATTATATATTATTATCAAAGACAAATCATATTTCTGTAAGGGTTCTGTTCACCCCGAAATCATTTAAAAGACTTGAACATTCTTATGTTTAGCATACGTCTTTTTCTTTTACTCAAAGACACTATGCCACTTCCAAATAGTAAAACAACGTCTTGACATGTATTACCTAACGAAACTTTTTCATTCCCAATTTTATGTGCATGATGATATTAAGTATACCCTGCTCCGTTTATGAAAAAATTATATCAAAATTTTCATTGTTAATCACAGTATAATAAAACGGAAGCGGTTCTAAATGCGATAATAGTTTGATTGTGTCACACAATACCTAGAAGATTAGAATTTTGTATACAATTTGTCGTGTACGTGTGGAATTTACGTAATATTATTCGAGTAATTATGAAATTGTTCCTTTTTTGCCTTAATTTTAGACTTTACTTTGAAGTTTCATTCATTTTGTAGTTTTAGTCATAAATAAACTATGGAGCTTAACAAATATAGCCTATTTCATCGTAGTAAGTATCTTAGTGTTAACAACACATCATCGAGCAATATTAACTCAGTAGTGTTAGATAATGTTATATTTGTCCTGTTTTTTTTTTATATTTCGTTTCAAATTATCTATTAGTTTATAACAAGATAAGATAATTAATAAAACAACAATATTGAATGCAGCAACGGAGACGCATAAATATCTGCTACGGGCCACACTTCTCACTTTCTCTTTCAACAAAGAAAGCTCCAAGCCGGTTTTTGTTTCCTGCAACTTTTCTCAATATTTTCACTGCATTCATTTACGTAGCGGCTGACCCAACAAGATATGTGACAGTCAGATAGACGCCATATTGAAAAAGGGTGACGTTAAAAGTACTTATAACCGCCGAGTACGTATGAGTGTCAATGAAGCGAAAGGTATGTCAGGATCAGGACGAATGAAGATCAGTGATCTTTGTCTGCCCCTCTACAGGGAATCAGTCGTGATGTGTATGTCTGTATATATTTATTTGACTTTATAAGTGTGTTAACAATTAGGCTATTTCAATAGACCGAGGTGGTTTGGATACTTTATAAACGAGAATTCTTCAAGAATTCGAGGATATTTGACAGACAATTCATTGACGTAAGATGAATAACATATCTTTAGTGGGATAGGCAGATATCACAGATCTGTTCCGCTCATCGATACCAGTAAAAGACCAGCTGGAGATGACCATGAGTGCTGCAATGCGAATAGCAGAGGACCGGCAATGGAAAGCATAGTCCAGCATTGCCAGAGAAGTCACAATCCTCAATCATGAGGGATCGACTAGAGAGAGTGATAATAATAATAATATTTGGACACTATTAGTTACACCAATTGAACTAGCCCCTTGCTAAGTACATTTAAGACTTGTGTTAAGGGACTAGTCAACGTAAATTTAAGAAATAAATACTTATTATATAGATAAATACATATGTAGCATATCAACGACCAGACTGGTAAGCAAAAGAAAAGCATAGTTCTTACCTCTGCCTCCACCGGGACCTCACGATTAGCGTTCAGGTGCCTAACCGATCGCGCCACGGAGGTCGGTAATAAGAGTACAATGAAGCTCAAAAGTGATATATAAATTTGCATGTCATAAGTACTGTGAAAAGATGATATCGCATAAGTTTTGGCGTGAAATGCACGCACGCAGCTTGGTAAGAGGTCACGTCACACCCACGACACGTTTGTAACGTTAAAGAATGGTAAGATCATTGGAACACGTACTTTGTTACTTAGCCTGCCGATTTCATAACCATTATCGCCTACTGACTTAGACTTGTATTGTAAACGAGTAAGATATTCATTAGATAGTATATTATATATTAATCAAAATATTTAAAAGACATTCTGCAGTAAAATTTATTAATTGATATCAGAATTACACTTGGACAAAACTTGAAATTTTTTCATAAGAAAAGTACATTTTCTACATTCTTGCATAACTTATCTACGTTGCTTACGAATAAAACAGTAAGTTGGAGACAAAATATCACTGCGGTCGACAATGTAGAGTTAACTATAACATCGATACGGGAAAATAATGTAAGGTTGCCAATCCCACGCTAAATACATTCTCTACGACTCCTAGTCCCTTAGTCGCCTCTGAAGTTACGCAGAGAAGAAAACTACAATTTACACTCCTAGCTCTACTTACATTTGAAACGTACAAGCGATTAATTTTCTCTATCGCGAATAAAGTGAAATTCGTACCATATTTACAAACAAACAAGGGCCGCCATGTTGAAAACAAAGGACGACGCTCCAAACCTCAACATAATGGTTCACAATTAACCTATTGTCAACTTAATTATTGTTCCGGCGCCATATTTGCATAGTGACTGACATATGCGACGCGCTGACGTCACGCGATGCGTCTATGTGCATACAGTCATATGAGGTTATTTAAACTCCTTGTCAGCCGACTGAAGCCTAGTAATTCATGGCCTTTATGAAGATAAAAAAAACTTGATTCTTTACAATCTATCCAAAGCCGTTCAAATTTATTAGAATAACAATGAAATATAACGTTAATATTATTTTATGTTTAGTTTTAGATCTTTACGTATTAGGGATAACCCTGTAAGTGATGTACAGTGAATGTTTGAATAAAAAAATAATCATAAAAAATATAATTAGATGATTAATATACGTGAAAGTTTGGCCCATACCATTCTGAATGACGATCAATAGTCTTATCTATCTCATTGGAACTTAGATAGGTCTATAATAGTATTAGTTATTAAACATCACTTTTCGCCGTGAATTGCAACAAATATAGTTGGATATTCGATTAATATCGGATGGCGAATTCGTCATAGCAAACAGTGCAAGTCTGTTAATGCGATTAATATGAAAATGCTTGTTTTCGTCTGTAGCAGTTGTTTAAACTATCGAAATATGTATCGGGCTTATTTAGTTTACGAGTATGTTGATGTTCTTGAGTGTAGTATTCATAATTATTAAGAAATAAATAAGAGTTTATTTTGATAGTAGCGTTAAATATGTTTTATAGAATTCTCAGGGAATAAAAAAGGGTGACGTTAGGAGTACCTATAACCACCGAGTGTGTATGAGAAGATGTTTGAGTGTCAATGAAACGAAAGTGGTCTGTCAGGATCGGTACAAATGGGGATCCGTGATCTCTGCCCCTCTACAGGGAATCGGGCGTGATGTGTATGTATGTATGTCAGGGAATAACGCTAAACGGAATCTATTGTGTGAAGAGCTAGCAACCGGTCACAATTATTTCTATACGGGAGATTTATCAGAATTATTAAAGGTAGTTAGCGATCGATTATCTCTGCTTATAAGACGTAGAGTCGTTAATGTGTATCCATACATACAAATTACACCCATCTCTCTACAGAGCGGTAGGCACAGTATATTCCCCTATTTTCTATTTTCCCTAATTTTACCATCCTGACAAACCACTTTCTCCTCATTGACATCCATACCCATCATACACACTCTACGTAATATGAATATCGTCATAAACGTGAGTTTACGATGCATCACACTCAATGAATGCATTAACACACGCCTAGTAAAACTGATAAGGCCATTGCTATTTCTGAAGCATATAATCAAGTTTGAAACGAGAAAGTTCTTATCAAACTATTCTGATAGTTGTCTTAAGTAGTTTAGACATTTCCTGTGAAACATTACACACACATATTATTATATGCTTGTATACATATACATTCTCGAACTCTATTTAGGAAGAGCCTGCACTTTATCTGGACAGGTTCATTGCGACCCACAACGCAAAAATAGGGTGCAGATATTTTAATCCAAACAATTTTATATTTATTTTAAAATTTAACAATTTTAATATATTATCACCCTTCAGGCCTTATAAAAGAGAACGGAAACTTGGTGACGTACAAGTAATATCTCCTTAGTCGCCTAGCATTCGTACCGTGTTTGTGATAATATAAAAATTTGGTAGCAGATTCTTCAACATTTCCATTGACGCTTAGTCGCTTTCTACAACAAGCTATGAAGAACGACAGCTTGGTAGATAACTAGTTAAATAGAAAGAGAGAAGTTAGAATACACCTTAGTGTTTAAAGGTTAAGAGTTACTTTCAAACAACTACTAATAACTATGAGAGTGCCTAATACATAAAATCAGATATCCTGGAGTATCCCAAATGCAATTTGATTTCGATCTTTCAATTTAGGGTACTATTGATAAGATAAGACATTCTATTGATAATAAAAAACCGTTGTAACTGCGTGGTTTACCAGCCAGAGCATTAGAGCAGCCAGTGTTCTTATATTAGACGCGGTTTTATGTAGAAATTAAGAAATATTAAAATAACGGTTTTTACAAAATGGCTCTTACAAGGTTTGGTTTGGGATAGCCGATAGATAATATGTAAAATCCTACTCCAGAGCAGATCTCCATCTGTTCAAGTACTTGTAAAAAAGAATCAGACGAGATAACCCTTCGTATTGGACCCTTAAGCACGTACATACATAGAAATGAGGGAGGATTAAAAATGGGGGAACTCATATGCAATTATTGGCAGGAAGTGGTTAGCATTCCCCTTTAGAATGCAGAAAGGTAGGTAGTTATTTAAAGGAACATTAATGTTGTAGAATAAGATGTTTCGGAGTATAGAAATAACATTGAGGCTCAGTGGTATGGGCCTTTGGTTATGAATTAGAAGGTTAATGATTCAATTCCCCGCCCGATCACATTCACACCATACATACATACACATCACGCCTGATTCCCTGTAGAGGGGTAGGCAGAGATCAAGGATCCCCATTTGTCCCGATCCTGACAGACCACTTTTGCTTCATTGACTTTCACACATCTTCTCATACACTCTCTGCGGTTATAGGTACACCTAACGGTACCTTTTTTCAAGATAGCGTCTATCTGACACATTCACAAATGGAAATTAACTATTCAAAGATTATATGTACCTATTCAGATAAAAGACAAGATACGCGTAATACTTCTACTAGTGTTGTAAAGAACTCGAGTCTTTTAGTCTTATTCGATAGACTCGACTCAATTTTCTAAGACTCAGTGAACTAACTGAACTCGGAGTCTTGAGTCGAGCCGAGTCTGAGTCCTATCATGAAGACTCGAGCGCCATTATTGAACTCGAAACCTTAAATAGAACTCGAGTGACTCGAGTCTTATAAAGAGCTTGAGTCTTAAAAGAGCTCGAGTCTTAAAAGAGCTCGAGTCTTCTTCAAACTGGTCTTCGAAATGCTGACAGTGATTTATTTAGAATAAATGTCTATACTTATATAATAAAGCTGAAGAGTTTATTTGTTTGGTAGAACGCGCTAATCTCAGGAATTACTGGTCCAATTTGGAAATTGTTTCAGTGTTAAATAGCCCTTTTATTGGGGAAGCCTATAGGGTATATAATATCACGTTATGACAAATAGTGTAATTTATTGTATTTATTTGTAGCCTTTTATTGGCTGCTTTAAAAAGAATGACTCAAAGCGGAAAAGAACTCGAGCGCGACTCGGCGCGTAAAAAGGACTCGAGCGCTAAAGAAGACTCGAGTCTCGAGTCTCGCGTTCAAGAGCTCATATAGACTCGAGTTCTTTATTCTTAAGAGTCTTATTGTTATGAGTCGAGTCGTGTAATGCAGAGTCGAGCTCTAAATTTAGGACTCAAAGACTCGAGTTCTTTACAACACTAACTTCTACGCTGCAGAAAAAAATCGTGAAGAAATCTAATTAATCCTTAAACAGGTTATAGTTAGTGCTTGTAAATTAAAGTGAACTAACTATAACTGTAGCGACGCGGTTTACCATCTCACTTAACATAAACTATGTCAAAGATTACAATCGAAATTACTTGTGTTACATATTACATCATCGCAACAATTGGACAGCCTAGATTGAACATTAGACCTAATTGTTAGTATTCAAACAGTTCCTAGACTCTTAAAAGGCGTAAAGCGTAACTAATGGGAACAAAGTATGTTTAGAACATACATTTCAGCAGTCAAAATTTATAACAATGCCGGGAAAAACCTAACATATTGTTGATTATATCATAACATACATTTCGTGGTGATTATCTCTTACGAGGTATACAGAGATTGGTTTATATAGATTGATACTTAATTTTAATTGATATGTATGAGATGGTAGCTTTCCCTATAGATATTTCAATTTTAATTATCTGTGTTCCAACAGGTACTAAACCTGGAACAACCAACTGTTTCTAAGGACCAATCACTGACTACAATAAAGAACAATCACTTTCACGACCCTTGTGGATTAGATTGTCCTAATCCGCATTTGCGGAATCTGTCATTCTTAACCACCTCGAACTTATTTGTCAACTAGAATACCCAATATCACTCAGCTACATCAGATCTTGCAAGTACCTCACTACTAATGATTTATACATTAGTTATTGCAATGTCTCAACAGATATTATAAAGTATCTTGCACGCGTTCGCATCGTATAAAGGCAACATGATTTGCTCAGTCAGTGTGATGAAATTATGCAAAACCACGTACCTTGTCATGTCATGGTTATCAATCCTACACCAATAGATATAATAAACTTGTTGCATACGAAGTATATGTAGGAGATCCATAAGTATATTCATTATAAAACAAAATCATTCTTGTACTAACCTATAACCATACATACAGATAGAAATCTGAACGCGTTTGTCTTTACATAAATATATATATTCACGCCTCTACGTACCCAACGGGATAGGCAGAGACTATCGATCGCCACCTGGAACGATCCTGACAAATCTCTCTTGCATCACTCACTTTATAACCTCTGGTACTAAATACTAGTTATAATAACTATTCCAACATTGTGTTATTAATGTTAACCTTATTAGTCATAACCAACTAAGTATACATGTATAGAATTGAAAGGAAATGCCAAATAATAACCTATTTACATAGATGTCAGTATACGAAGATTACTTTAGATTATTAATACGTTTCTATAACTATTTAAGCAATTTATTAATAGCTTGTTTTCATACAAATCCGCGTGGAATGCAGAACATAAGTCGGTTTTTTGAAAGTCATTTAAAATTATACAACTATGTAAACTAAATTCTTTACTCGACAACAAAAATGATACGCAACAATTTACTCGTAATTGTAGATAATTTCAACAATACTATGTGATCTGTATTCCTTATAATTTCTTAATATTATTTAATTAATAATATTTATTCGTATAGCCCCTATGACATATTATTTAAATATTATCGTATTATCATAAAAAAAACAGTTTTCCTAAATGGTTGACGTTAGAAATACCAATAACCGGCGAGTGTGTATAAGAAGGTTTATGAGTGTCAATGAAGCGAAAGTATTTTGTAAGGATCGGGAGAGATGGGGAACCGTGATCTCTGCCTAATTCTCTACTGGGAATCAGGCGAGATGTGTATCTATGTATGTTAACGTTGAAATGCTATACCTTGCTAAAGCAAACTAATTATTTAAACTGAATCTAGGATAAAATAGTGCCTCATTACAATCATTTAAGCTTCCGATCTGAACACGGATTATTTTATGCCTTAATATTACGATTAACCATTCGAAAACTATGCTTGTGATGATTATTCACGTACAAGCTTATAACAGTGACATCGTCAGTCTGCCCGTGACCATGGCTGCTGCAACGTAGCCGAAACGTCGGGTTAATAAAGGTAACTTTATTATATAAAAACATACGCGATAAGTTCCGCTAGTTAATCATGAGTATAAATCGCGAATCTCTTAAAACTATAAGCTTATAACCTTCTTTTAAAAGGCATCATTGAACGATATCTGTCGGTTGGAAACTTTCAAATAATCTCCTAGACGCACTCCTTTCACTTTGAATTCACAATAAGATAACGGAGCTTCAAATAGGTTGACTTGGCGTCGAGATAATTTCGTTACTGCACTGTCTAGTATGTCATCAAATTTGAGTTATATTGCTCTGTATATTCATATATATTAACCATAATTGTTGATTAGTAAGTGACGCTTTTAGAGCAAATTAAATGTAGAGATGGTCAGTGAATGTTGGATTAATATTTTACCATGTAGTCTGTTCCCAATCTAATAGGAAATTTCTTGATAAAAGGTAGTCACAGATTATAATATGCCAAGTAGTGGCGATCGATCGTCTCTTACCACCCTCTAAAGAAATTAAGGGACGTAGAGGCGTGAATGAATGAATAATATGTATGTATGTACGAGTACTTATACTGAGGTGTTTAACCTTAGCTAAGCATATTGAAGTAAACTCAATTTAAATACGTATAATAAGTAACTTATTTACACTAAATATTTCACTATTATTTATCTTTTATTAGAGGACAATTTCTAATGCAAAAAACTGCCTTTTCATCGCTTTCTTATTGGGGTTTTATCTGATAAAATGAGTTCCTGGTTACGTGTACTTTAAAATATCACGTAGGCATTTTCTTTCAATAAACAAATGTAATAAAACATTACAGTCAATCCCAGCGCTTCCCTTTAGAGTATAATAAATAACACATAATGTTATCTGTACCTCCAGAAAAAATACGTTACATTTCAATAACCTTTTTTCCCCACTGTATATATCACTTCTATCACAAATTTATCCATAACTACACCTTTATCCACTCGGCATTTAAAAGTACCATCCCCCTTTATTTAATATAATCACTCACAAATAGCAAGAAGGGCCTTTAAAAGGGTACCTACATATTTACATACATACACATCACGCCTGTCGCCCTAGAGAAGGGCAGACAGAGAAAACGAAAACCTATTTCTCCCGATCCTGACAAACCACTTTCGCTTCATTGACACTCATACACCTAACATACGTTACAGGTATTATACACGCATTTTTTGTTAACCTTGCTAACGACTATAGCTTTATTAACATCCATAAATCTCCTCATACACACACGGCAGTTACAGGCTAGTTATAAATACTTCTCATATATTAGTATAGAGATCTTATTATAAGATACTCGTATTATGAGGCACGTGAGATTACAAAGTACTAGGATCTATTATTATACTTCAATTATCTACAAAATACCTATGCAAAGTATGATAGGCAAGGCAAAGTAGCATTTACGTATGATAATTAATGATTCTTATCTGTCTTAGTGTATCAATGAGTATACTTAGTGCTTGTTTGTCTGTGATTTGTAATGACTGACAAACAGAGTTACGTACGAACTTACTTAAGAGTCCAAAATTATATCTATACATGCGGCGGTTATAACTATTTAGTTTAGCGACTTAAGCAAAGTACTGTAGACATAATGAAGATTAATAATAATGAACTGTTTATTTTGGTTCGGGGTTTTTTAGTTGTCACAGAAGAAAAACAAATTAAGGACACTTTCCTTGTTGTCCTATAATAGACAGTAAACGCATTTGTATCAAAAAATTAAGACAAGCTATATAATAATCGTGTTAGTACTGTAGGTATTAGGTAACTTTCCATATTAGTGAAAATATAACGACAAAGTCTAAAGCCCAATAACGTCAAATCAGGTCATATGTAAGTACATTAAGATGCATACATTGTAAAGTTCAGTTCGTAAAAAAATTGTTATTTGAAATATTCTTCCTCTTTATACTTCCAAACTTAACATTGATACTCTTGTTACCGGAATTTATTTGGCGATGGGCCAACAACCTGTCACCAATGCTCCATACTACACCATCACTATACTCACGCTAAAAGTAAACAAGAAATTATCTCCAAGTTTCTATCCTCCCCGAAAGTGATTGAAAGATGTCGTATATGTCAGTCTACTATCTATCCCTCATTATTAACTAATACAAGCGTGAATATACATCAACTTTGGCACCTATTAAAGCACATAATATGTAAATGACTCACTTATTTGATATCTTGTCTTGTCCCAATTACCTTTCAACTATTTACTAACTACGTATACTTAAGCCTATAATCTGCTTATAGGTGGATAGATCGAAAGATACTGCAGGAGCTTTCGTCTCACTAGATTGATTGAGATTCATGAAGAGATACGAAAATTCAGGATAAAAAACTTATTTAGAAACTTAAGAATCAAATTTTCGACTCAGATATACCGACAACAAAACACGTTTGAAATTACAACTGAATGACACTTTACAATAAATATATTATCTCTTTTCTTTTATATTAATATCACAGCTTACATTCTTTACCTTATAAATGATAGAAGGACTTAACCCGCTATGACTCTGTCTACAATTTGGAATAATCAATCGATGCGTCGTCGTACGTATGTTGAAAAAGGACGGTTCTATTTATAACCTCCCATATAAGTTGAACTTGCAGAGGGCAACTGATTTCAACCAATGAAGATTACAGTATGAAGAAACGTTTGCGACAAAATATATGTATAGATAGCCATCAGGCTTGTTTCCCTACAGAGGGATAGGCAGAGATCACAAGCCCATGTTTTCCTTCGTACACTCATACACATTCGGTTGTTATAGGTACTGCTAACATCACCCCCTTCTTTAGTATGTTAATATGTAGTTACATATCTTCAACAAGCAAAACACACAACTACAAAAAAGCTTTTATAACAGACTAATTAATATTATTTATACTCATATTTATGTAAAATTACGTTCATAATCGGATTTTTATTTAATGATATGCTCCCAAATCCTCTGAGCATATTTTAGTAGTATTATTATGTGATAAAATTATGAATTTTTATTGTATATACCATACTAGTTTAGCCAAATATGATAGAATTAACTGTGTATGTAGGTGGTTCAAATTAATGATGATTTCTAATGGATCGTAATGACCATATGTGGGTAGATAAGGCCTATTTTTATCTACTAGGTACCAATTTAGTATATACGAATGTGTATTAGCTATTCCTACCCAAACAAGACTTGTTTCCATACTAATAAGTTAAGTACTTAATTTAACCTAGGGTATTTATAATATCTAGTATCAATACCAGACTATTATCTTATAACAAGGCAAGTTTAGTAAGTATTTCAATAGTATTTCGTAGGGAAATACTACAAGTATTCATTAATAAAAACTACGTATAAGATATAAAGCAAAAAGTGTTAGCAAGTTAAACTGTTTCAAAAGCTTCACTTAATTAAACTTAAGTAAGACTCCAAGCCCGAAGCTCTCGTATCTGGGCTACTTATTTATAACTTATTGGGTCATTTACTTTCTATGAATTGACTTTCACAATACACGTACAGTACCTCACTTTGACATTTAATCCTAACTAAACGGTAACTTGATTCAACATCAACTTAAAACTAGGACCAACTTGGGTTATTTCTGTATCCTATCAATAACTAGCACCTTTACACATCCACATAAGACACTAATTCGTCACCAAAGATGGAAATAACTGAGCACTACACACAATTGCAACACGGAACACTACCACTTTAGTCTACGACACATCTTTTTCGTACAAAAAGTTGTAAGTAAACTTTTTTCACACACAAAGTAAGATTTTTTCAAACATAGGACTTTGAATAGTTGTTTTAAATAAAAAATACATCCAGCCGCCGCAACGGCCGAGCGGCTACAAACAAATTACAAAACAACTTAACTTGACAGCGCGGCAAGCACCCTTCTCTTACAATTATAATCCGACCAACTTGAACCTACCAGTCTTTACATACAAATAACCTACAACATTACGTCGCGTTACTTGGTCGGTTTATATGGCGTTGTTATGAAAGAAAGAGACGGAAGTAAGCAACAGCGTTTTGGTTGCGATGAATGAGATAGTTGTTGGACGCTACAAGATAAGGAATTTGGATTACGGACCGTTATTCACGTGATATTATTACACTTTATTACATTATAAGTACGTTACAATCAATCGATTAACGAAGTTCTTAGGTAGGTTTATAAATAAGAATTTTAATGGGAAGATTTACACTACTTGGTAGTTCGTTATTTTAAACATTTAAATATTTCAAGGTTTCAAGGACTGATCAAAGAAAATCGGTATATTTGTATGAATATAAGTCAAACATGATTAAACTAATAAGATTAAGCACAGGTACAGATGTCTTGACATTGTATTTTAATACAGTTGAACTTACAGTTAGAATAACTATCTAATAAAAAAATGTAACTAGTAAATTATGTCATAATTAAAACATACTGCTACAAATAGACTTTTCAAATTATATCCATAGTAATAAGTAATCATTAAAAACTTATTTACATTTACATATCTCCTACAAATTGAGTATATCAAATTATACCCATTTAAATAACTAAGTTCTTAAGTAACCATGGACTTATTTACCCATATACCTAATAGCCATTTCACTCACCTGACTATAACCGAGGCTGTAGGCACTTTGGGCGCTGGTCTCTTCACCAAATTAGCATTACTGGTCCACGTATTATTATTATTTATAGTCTTCGTCTGTTTCAGCCGCTCTATGACATTCGGCTTCAGACTAGGCGGCAAAAGACTCGTTTCATTAATTTCTGGCACTTTCGTTCGCTTCAGTACTTGTAAGACTGCCTTAGGGCTTTTCAAATCCTTTGTTCCACCGGGATCATGGTTTACCTTATACTTCTTCGGTGAATCGGGTGGTTTTCGTTTCTCGTTCTTAGATCGTTGGAGTAGGTTCTCCCTGGATCGTGCTTTCACTGGCTCACCAGTGTCTTGTCGATTTTTAATTGGTTTCGAATCTGTGGCACCTATTTTGATGTTTTCGTTGCCTTTTCTGAGAAGGCCAGCGGCGACCACCGCTTTGGATCGGGAACTGAATGTGGCTTTGAATAAGTTCGACGTAAAGTCTCCTTTGACTCTGTTGAGTCTAAAACTGAGTTTTTCTGGTTCCCTGTAGGAAAAATGAGGAAAAAAATCAAAAAGAAATCAGGGGACACCCGGGTTTGAACCGGGGACCTCTCGATCTGCAGTCGAATGCTCTACCACTGAGCTATATCCCCACATGCCGGTTGAAGCGAAATTTCCGTGCACTATCTACGTTACGACGCCCACAGTAATTGATTCCCATTGTAATATGTAGATGGCGCTAGCAGTTAACTTTTTCGTAATTTATGTCTTTTCGTTTGACACTTGTTACATTAAATATATAGGTAATTTTTGTAACAAAGTTGACTACTTACTTGCTTTTATCGCTGTTAACGGGCCCCAAAGGCACCCTTTGATGCATCACCGCACCGACCTGCAATAAAATGAGTTTTATTTTAAAACATTATAAGTACGTACGTATTATGCAAGTCAGGCTTTAGCTCCATCACTTATGTAAATCTCCAGAGGTCCCAGGTTTCCCGACCTTGGTCAACTAATAAATATAATAATAACCAAAATAGCAGCTCATTTATTTTTTGCATTAATCAGAATATGTATTAGTTTCTAAGTACATACATACATTCACATCAACCCCGTATCCCTGTTTCTTCTAACTACACCCTTTTTACGTATGCCATTTATTAGATCTTTATACCCCGTTACAGAACCGGCCTTTAACCTTAATAATATACAAAACATCTGTAAAAATACATAGCATATAACATGGCATATAACTAACTTTTTCATAGACAGAGACTTCAGTGCCCATCTCCGAAACTTTAAAAGCATAAGTCACTCAAATACCGTGTTTAACTAGATAGATAGCACCTAACGTGATAATTGGTCTACCGTATCAATTATAGAGGCACTGACTATTACCTATCCTGAGGGATGGGCTGGTTTCCTCACGATGTTTTCCCTCACCGTTAACTATTTACAATAAGTCTGCTAGCGTTGTTAGGGCTCATTTCGCGGATTCGCATACCTACTTCTAAGCCATGTTCAGATATAAATAGTCGACCTTGAACCGTTGAAGCGATGATGGTTTGCAACATCGATTCCTATAATCCACACGAACAATTCAAACGAATATGTATAATATTCTTTAGAGGAATTGCGAGTTTCTATAACCACCGAGTGTGTATGAGTGTTAATGAAGCGAAAATGGTCTGTCAGGATCGGGACAAATAGGGATGCGTGATCTCCCTACCCCTGTATAGGGAATTAGGCATGATGTATATGTATGTATGTATGAATTGCGAGTGGCTCTTCGTAAGCAAAATTGTGTACATATTTCTTTGTAGTTGGTATTTCTATTGATTTTAAAACCTTTATTCCAGATAGATAGATCATATATATTGGCATGTTGAGTCTACATTTGGGGATCCGTGATCTTTGCCTAACCTTCGGACGTGATACGGGCGTGAAGTGTAAGTATCTAAAATGTAATACTTTTGTAGTAATAATTTTGTGACCTTTTATTGTGACCGAGGCGATGCAAAAAAATGTAAATGTATCTTGGAAGCCTACCCCGTACTCAATTGTAACTAACTATGATATCAATGATAATTAATGGGGTAAAAAGAATACAATGACCCAAGAAATCACCACCACATACACGACTATATCGTTTTATGCAGCATGTCAAATCTAAGGTTTCCTTTTCAATTAAAAGACAACACATGAGGCAATAGTCAATATCTTTGAACTACGATGAACTGCAGAAGGAAACACGTGAGCCAACCTTTCTCTGGATAGTCTATGACCATGTATCTATGGCAATTTAATCCCTAACCTTAGTTTTCTTAATCCTTTACTATAACAGCTGATCTAAAATCGTTTATATTTACCCTTTCATACACATCCCGACTTGTAAGTCCCGTGCTAGTCTGAGACATCAAAATAATGGTAACTAACTGCCTTCATCCCGGCGATTACTGGGGTGGCAATCTATTTTATATAGCAATATCATCGCGACCTCAATATCTTTACTAAAAGTTACAAATGAGATATTGAACCCCGAAAGCGATTAAGAGACATAATTGTATATGAATGTACCTATATTCATACTTATTCTAGAGCTGCATACAAACTAACAGCATTACACCACGTGACGTCAGCGTTAAGTAGGTGTGACATCTTACTGGCTTTGTGCAAGCAAGTAAGAGTTGTGTGGGCACCCAATTTACACGCTTGTGTAGGCAGAGGCTAATCCGACTGGATATTATGCTTTATATCTCTATTTGTGATAGATAGATTGAAAGTGAAACTTTTGTTACCTAAAGTGTTAGGTCAGTTTTAGTATGTGTATCGCGCGATGTTGGTTTGAGGGTTTTGTATGATAGTAGGGTTTGACAATTCTGTAAAGAATTTAAGTATGAAAGAATTATAAATTATGTTAAGATTTGTTTTTGTGTAACATTAGTAACTAAGTCTTTGAATATTATATAAATGTAGATCATTCGATACTCGACTAACGTAAACTATAAGATTAATTGACTATAAAATTACTGGTGAAAAATTTGAACATTTGAAGCAGACAATTATTTAATCTTTTAGAAGTAAACAAAAATTAATGAGAGACATTATTGTACTCCATCCTCTACACTATCTGTCTACCCTGACAGCAATAACAGTCATGATTACGCATTTAGAACGATCTTCAAACACTATCGCACAACATCAGTCGCCTAAGAGGATTATTATCCAATTAATTTACAAGAGAAATGAAAGCGTGGCGCGAAGTAGCTGATTAATCTTTCATAAATTGCTAATTGCTTGAGTCAGCCAAGAATTTCAATAACTACTCGTAATTAGCATGTAGTGTTAATTTCGTTTGATGCACAACAGTTATAAATAATTTTAAGTATAAATACATCTAGATATATATTAGAGACTACATTCACATATTTTAATCCCTTTCGGTGTGAATACAACCACGGAGCCATGATGATATGTCCTAGCCTTTTTAGGTTGTGATGTTAGTCCGTAGTCTCCTAGGTAAGTAGATAAATCGATTGAAATCTGTACTCTAAACCTAAATTTTTGTCACCAAATAAAATAATAATTTGCTGGTACTATAAAGAAAACATTAAGTAGTTTCCCTAAATTTCAAAAGAGCGATTTCAAAACGTTGATTTGAATAAAACTTAGAATATAGGTTTCATCACCTAATTTTTAACAGGGACCTAGTAATAATTTGATATCGCCGTATTCCTAGTAATAAAAAAATTGACGAAAAAAGCCATATAAATATAAAAGCTAGCTATCAGTTACGCTTTGGCTCAATTTATTTCATTTCAACTTCTCAACAATAGATGGCAATTAAACAAACGTAGGAAACAAACTCTGTAAATTAGACTATCAGACTGTCGCTTGACATTTACAATTCCCTCTTCCCATTTGACTTTTTTGACTAGACAGGCGACAGGAGTCGCGTTCCAAAACTTAAATAACCAACGCCGATTGCCAAGTTGAAAACTAAATGGGACAGATACTTTTATAAGATAGGAGAATAATGATACGCCGACAGCTGCTATCAATTTTATTGTATTGCTAAATCTGTTGTGTAATAGGCTAGAGTTTCTAAGATTCTATAGTGTGAATTTGCAAGTGAAATGTCATTGAATCGATAGGTGCTTGTTTCTTTCACATAGTCTGGAATTCATGATTGTAACATTGGTCTTAATTTACGTTAAAATTTCATCATTCAATTGATTTTTATAGAGGTTATATCTTATGAATATAAGTAGTAAGCTTCGGGACCGTCATAACAAAACCAGTACTAATCCTAAATTTTTAAAAGATTCTATAAATAATATAAAAGTGTTAACATAAACGGTTGCTAACATTTCAAGTTAAAGTAAAAAGTTTCAACAGTTTGCTAGACAAAAGATTCATTTTACTCTCGGCAATAGTACTTCTACCTACGTTCTATTTGGACCTAGGTTTAAACACTCCTTGACTTTACAATATCAATATCATAGGTACTAACTACGTTAAACTTAAGAAGCTATTCAAAAATTAAAAAACTAAAAACCAGCGTTCAAGTAGATAAGTAGCTACATAGTTTAGTAATTCATAATTATAAAAAAACTTTGTTGATTCAACTAGATCACTGATACCCACTGATAAGAAGCAACGATCAAAATCTTAACCTTGGTACAGATAATAATTACGATAAAAGAGGCTATGGTAGTCATTCATAAGAAACTCTTTGGTTTCACAGATGAGTTGAAATTATTAAGAACGTAGTTTAACTAGTATTAGATTATCTGTGATAAGAACTAACAAACGGATCTAGCTCAGTTTTAGGAGACTATGATAAACTTTCATGCATTCATGTTATACTTTGATTGTACTAGCACAGATAATATAATACTATACAGTAGGTACTAGTAGAGAACGTAAAAAGAATGCTAACTAGCAGTCGTTCTTCCCGGCATGTCGTAGGTGGCGACTAAGGAACTAGGGGTTAGGGTTAATGGAATCTATTGGGCGTTGTACTAACAACCTGTCACTAATCGTCCAATATGACATCGCAACCCTAATATTCATGCTAATAGGTGGCCTAGGGGACTAGTAGTTCTCTCCACCTCAAAAGGGATTAAATAACGTGAATGTATATGTAAAAATGTAATGTTATTTCATACACAAGCTTTTGGTATTTGTCTATGTTAAGATTTTTACCATGAAGTTGGTAAACAAAAAGAATTATATCAATCATAATATTGTGTTGGATGAGGAAGTATGTATCAACCAAATCAATCAACAATAAACATTTGAATTTATTAAGAAAACATCTGTGTTTATGTATGAAAACAGCTACAATGAAATCATAGAATAACAAAACGGCAAACAATTTTTGCTGACCTATTTAAAACTGATCTAAACATCTGAACATAAACACTAATCAATTCTGTAAATAATTATTCGACTTTAACCTGATTAACTGAATTCTTGGAATTGAATTAGAAAACGGGACAAATCGGATAGTTTTATTACTGCATGTATGGAATATTTAGGACATTATAAGACATACACATCACGCCTGATTCCCTGTACAGGGGTAGGCAGAGATCACGGATCCCCATTTGTCCCGATCCTGACAGACCACTTTCGCTTCATTGACATTCATACATCTTCTCATACACTCTTGGCGGTTATAGGTACACCTAACGTCACCACTTTTCAATATAGCGTCTATCTGATATAATAATAATATAATAGTATGTATAATTAGTGAAAAACTTTATGTATTAACTATTGAATATATTCAATAGATTTCAAAATGCCTAAACTTATAAAAAAAAAGCATAAACTACCTCAATAGCAAATACACTATGAATACATTCAACAAGATTAAGGTTTCTTCTAATACCTAAATAAGTTTTTTTCAGTTGTTTCACCAAATAAATCATTTACATCTCATTTATTAAACCCATTAATAATGTCTCTTAGATCGCAATTACAAGGCACAGTAACATGCGTTGAAAAAATACTGCATATAATACTAATTTTAACCCTTTGACTGCCGAGCTTTTTCCTATAAAAGGATTACCTCCATTAGCGTAGGTCACCGGTGACCTACGTGGCGCTCAATTAAACACACTACACTTACATCAACCAATCATTCGATTATTTCCTCCGATTTAAAACTAACATGTTTAAAGCATTATTATTTATTTTGTCCATTTATTCAAGTGAGCCATACCTATCATGCCTTCGGAGATGGGCACTCGAGCCTCTGACTACCCCTCCACAATAAAAAGGGGGGGATGTATACACGTGTCGTGAAGTGTATGTTATAACTATACGAGATGTATTATTTATTTTATATCATCCTTCTGACATTTAGTGCAGCCAAAAGACCGGCTTGTTACAAAACACATTTATCGAGTGATAAAATCTAATTTGTCAGCAAAATTAATTCCGAAACATCCAACTTGCTTAGTTCATTACGTTGCAAACTCGATCAACCGCTTCTAGTGAATATACAAGTGATGTTACCTCACGCAACTGTATATCGATGTAGTATCGATCACTTATTTTTATTTCCTAGAAATCGATGATTGCCTATTATCAAATATCCATTAATTAGAATTAGAATTGAATAAAAACTATTTTTTGTAAAGATTTCGCGAAATGAGTTCAATTTGTCTTATGCTAGTACGTCAAAAAAACTACAGTTGTACAAACTACAGTTCGTTAGTATGCATGTAAAAAGTCGACTAAGGGAATTAAGGTCAATATAATCTATTAGGTAATGGGATAGCCCTAACCAATCTCCTTCTTAATGTCATCACAACCCAAAATACTATAAGTATACACTGAGATATACTGAGTGTCACCCTAAAAGGAATGAAAAGACGATGAAGTTATATGTATGTTTGTCTTCCTAGAAGCAATGAATGAATGCCTTTTCCACGTACTAAAAGAAAGTACTAATATGCGATCAGTATTTCGTGGATTTCCCTACCCACACAACACGCTTGTTGAATGATATGACCGTATACTATTATGTAGAATCCAATTCTTGCCAAAATTGAGTATTCCGACCATTTTGTTTCAGCGCGGCTACATCGCGGCGGAAGACTAATTTAGCAACAATGCGCTCGAACGACTTAGTTCACTTTATACTTGGGTCTATTTGTCCATTTGGGACGCTCATACTCGTATATAGCTTCAATTATAATTTCAATGAAATTTTTCAATTTCAATTATAATTATAGCAAAACAATTATATACCTGTACTATAGCTTCAATTATACAACGAGTTAGATACAGTTAGCTATCAATCACCACCATGACAAAAATCTCCTCACTCACACCCTTAATCTTCTCATGTATTCTCTTCTGTTCTTCATACTACGTAATTCTATTTGCTAATTATGACAGTAGCTATATTATCACGTGTTTCAGCTTTCGCCATTCCCGTCGATCCTGAATCATCACTTCAACCTCATTCACACTTCCTTGGCGTTGTCGAGCTCCATTTTCGTGTATTTTTAACGCTGCCCTTCTTCGGTACGTCCGCACGTCCCGTTTTGGTCACACACGCTGTACTTTGGTTCGGCGTTATAGAAATTCAATTTGTATATTGCATTTTTACTGTTATATTTAAATATACATACATTATACATTTCCGAGTATATGAATCATTACTGTAATCTGTTTCGAGCTTGTAAAAGGTGGCAGAGACCTTAAATTGAGTAGTTCGAGGGTTATTAGTCATGAAACACCCTGTTTTAATTAGATATTTAGTTAATGTGATAAGTAGTATGGCATGTCGTAAAGATACTGACTATAATGAATGAAGCTACTCCTTGAAATAGGCAGGTTTTCTTTATGTGATTTCGTTCATAGTAGAACTGACCCTTTTCGTAATTGCTAATTCAAAGACGTACTTTAATACGACGTTAAAGATTTTATCCGAATCCGCCCAACCACAAATACATAATATGCTTAAAATTACATACTCATAATTTATTTCCGATATATACTCGCAGGCACAGTTATCGAAACAGCATGATCAAATCTATTTTTCCCTTCCCTAAAACATAAAACAACTCAAGCTATTATCAATCCGGTTATTAATTTCTTTTAAGCATAAAAATGTTCTAAAATTCTAGTTCTCAGCAAGTGAGAGTTACGAAACGATAGCATGCGGTTATTTAATCCGGCTTTTAGATAATTGTGCGGATTTATCGAGCGGCTTAGCGTGATTTAATTGTTACCCCGTGCCTAAATTGATATAACTAATATATTTGCGTAAAGTACTAGTAATTTTGGAACTCAATCTGTTTGGTTTTAATTTTAATTATGAAACATCATAATTCAAACAATGATGCCCCAAATGTTTTTGTATTGTTAGGTTTTATATAACTACGTAGAGTTGAAGTTAAATAACTGAAAAAAACCGTCAAGTAAATTCTCGTTCAACCACTGCAAACCCGTTTCCCTATCGAAAAGTATACGGAGATGCAGTTAAGAAATATATTATTAAAATAATAATAACTTTTATTTTAACAAAAACACACGAAGACATTATACCTACAACTTTTAAATAACACAGATTTGAACACAAACATACAAAAATTCTTGTGTGTGTGCATTGTGGTGCTATATAGGATCCGTCTCAGCTTTTAGAAATTAAAGAAATTTGTTCCTGTAGAAATTCTATCTTTTCTAGAGACTTAAGAAATAAGGCATTATGTGGATTGTTAAAAATTTATATAGACACGATTTTGGAAAGATACTGATTACATACATACAAACCATCCATGCTTCACAACCGTTAACCCTGTGGGGTGGTCATGGATTCAAGTATCTATGAAGGAATTTCGCTACTATGGCGTTTCACCTGATAGCAAAAACCAATCAAGACAGGTAGTAAGTTCATGGCCTTCATGGATACTAATTAATCATACCATAGGAATAGTTAGTAGAGATAGATAATATAGCACGTTTGTTTGATTTTCGATCTCCCAACGAAAACATCATAATTCGCCCTTCTTAATTTCGGTGATCGAATCAAGGCAGAAACAAGATCGAATCGAGAACTATGGGGACTCACTTCAAATTAATGATTAGACGCTTTAACGGTCTAAGTCTAGAATCTAGGTCGAAAAGGACATTACTTTGTATCGTAACTGATTGATTACTTTCAATTTCATCGTTAAATTTTGCTTTCAACTAGTGAATGGAATAAACTAGATATATTCTACGCACGATTAAAAGTGTTATGTAAGTAGACATTTTAAGAATAAAATTCCGTTTGTTTATAAGAGACTCAATAAAATGAAATCATTATCATCAATCTGCAATAGATTAGTTCTATAATAATCATGTAATGTCCTGAGTAATAAATTGCAAAAGAAAATATTTTCTCAACTTATTTACGAGCAACCTAGCAGCAATAAAACGTAGGGACGTTATCTCCATAGAGCAATGACTAGAAAACTAAGACAAGATAAAATTCATACCTTGATGAAATCTCCAAGACAAGGGATTCAATGCAATCCCTTAAAGCAACAATACCGTCAAATCCAATCCAAATAGCGACACAAATAAACACAGAAACTTCAATTAACACTAAATATACTCAAAATAGCTCTAAATATATTTAAAAGACACTAAATAACACAAAATATATGTACACCACTCGTCCTGCAAAGATGTGACTGATTAATAAACTGATAGTAAACTTGTCACTTTCGCGCCTCAGTCATAATTTTTATCAGGCGCGCGGACTGGCAAGCGCAACAGTATTTATGCCAGCGACCAACGAGGCTCGAATGCGCGCATACCTCCATGGAGATTGCGTCAACTCAACCGCTGGAGTGGGTGTCAAAAGTTGGGGAACCACCTGTCTAATGCACCACTAGGCACCATTCGCACGCTCGTAAAATTGTGTCTCAAAAATTGTGTATGGAAGTCAATGAAGCGAAAGTGGTTATTCAGGATTGAGACAAATGGGAATTCGTGATCTCTACCTACCCCTATGGTGGGAGATGGGCGCGGTTTAAATATATGTCAGTAAAAATATTTAACAATATGTGACACCATACTGATAGGATAGTGATAAGAAAAAAATAGAAGGACGGTTACATATTGAAAAAAGGTCATTTTAGAAGTACCTATAACCACTAACTACGAGGAAAGATATAGATGTCAATGAAGCGAAATAAGTTAGTTTGCCATAATCGGGTGTATAGAAAAATAGAGTATATATAAAACGAATGTATTATACATTTTTCTTATTTCATACTTAAAATCATTTCAATTTCATACTTAAAAGACATACATATTTTTGGTCTATCAAATCCGATTACAATAGTCACGTTTACGAAGAACGACACTTAATAATTATATTACATCATAATAAAAAAAACCACTTAGTTATATATACAAATAAATACATACATATACACTACACCCGTTTTACTACAGAGAGGTAAGCGCAGATCAAAGATCCCCATTTGTGTTGAATATGTATTGACAAAATATGAGTAAAGGGTACATCAAATAACACAGTCCCAACCCAAACCTAAACTTTTCTGTACGTTTAGCACGAATTAAGCTATATTTTTACTATATTAAAATATTCTTCATGTGCATTTACTTATTTTCCAAAGATAATTTATTTTAAAGACTCATCTAGACTCTTTACAACACAATTCCAGTCAAGGCCGTGTCGTCCCTTTTACCAAAGTTCAATTGGCATTTAGCGGAGAATCAATTCAATTGTTCTTCTCTAATGAGTGGCGCGAGATATTTGCAACATTCCAGATAGACGTGATGCAACCACTAAATGTACGGACCACAAACTTATCTGACACGGTGACAGTGTCGCTAAAATCGCCTTTATTGTATTCCTTAAATATTCTACGATTTAATGGAATATGTATGTTCACATCCATTAATCCTTTTTGGGCTGAACTGAACAGAAATCTCTTCGGTTCATCAAAACTATCAAGGTCGTGATTGCATAGATGTATCTATAAAATATTAGTGACAGGTTGCTAGTCTATCGTCCAATATATTCCATTGACCCCTATTCCCTTAGTCACCGCCTGTCATTACGAGATGAAAGAAAGAAATTATCAATCATAATAACTAATTGCATACATATACAATAAAAAGAATTAACTACAAGACACAGATTTATTATAAAAGATAGCTAGTTAGCGTTTTTTAAGTCTCGAAGACATGTGACAAATGGTAGTTCCTATTTTGGCCACCGTATTTGAAAAGTCTATTGCACTGTCAGGCTGTCAGGAGTCAGTGCTTGCGGTAGACCAAAGCCACAAAGTTTTAGCGCAATGGGGTAATCTATCTACTTGATGGTTTACGGTAGCAACAAAGCAAAGCTATAATAATTCGTCCCAAATATTACATTTACATACAAAACACGTCTCTATTCCTCAATAGGATAGGTCGGAACTATTGATGGTTACCTTGAAAGATCCTTTTAAATTATGTTCTTTGACAGTTATTGGAAAGTAAAGGCGTGAGTGTATGTATTTAAAAACGTTACCTTTTAGACAAAAACTGTTTATACGACATATTAAACGTTTACCAAATCGAAGTACCAACCTAACCCACACAGACTGTAATACTACACCAGTACCTACATATATACGTAAGCTTAACGACTTGTATGCACACTCCCTTTTTTATTATAGCGAGGAAGTTAAAGAATGCCCATCTCCGACATTTCGATGACAAGTTATGCATGAGCCACTCAAAACCCGTGTGTCGCTAGATAGACAGCACCCAACGCGATAGGTAGGTACGCAAGTACGTTGATGTCCTTTAACCACTTTTGGGGTGAACAGAACCTCGTAGACATATATACATCTTCTTGGTCACTTAGCAGCAAGTCTGTATATTGGGGTTTACATGTCATAATGGAACATTGGTAACATGTTGCTAGCCTATCACCCAATAGATTCCATATACCTAGACCCTTGGTCGTACCCGTAATTTGACACTTTGGTACATAGTGGAGTGCCAAAAGTTTGTATTAAATTAGTGGAGTTAGGCCCCAGTTCCTAGGTCGTACATAATGACTTAGGCATAGTTCGAGATTGGCGAACGCTGAATATACATTGGAAAGGCATGCGTTGGAGTCTAGATTGCATTTGAGCTGACGTGGGTGCGCTATGATTTCAATACTCGATCGGCCGGGTTCATTGATACAGGCAATAACTGGTAGGTTAGTACTCAAGTCGAGTGTGCTTAGTGCAAGGTGACTCTAGACAACGGTAGATTCATAGTATTGAGAGTCGGATAAAGTAAAGACTTTAATGAATGTATGATATTTGTACTTATAGAGAAAAATATTTTGAATTTAATTTAATAATATATCATAACTCGTATTATAAAGTCGTTTGTTTCATTATTATATATGATAAACGCAATATTATACAAAAATCAACGCTATATATAATAAAAATGACAACATATTACATGAAAACGAGTTTAAAAGTTAGTAATAAACCACTCATTTCTATATCTGTGTTTCTTAAATAAATGAATATTTTTAATTTAAGTATTTATTTATATATCGATCATAAAGCTATTTAGTTAGTATCTTAAATAGTGACATATCAATAACACCTCCTGTCACGTTAGGTGCTAATTTACTGGCGAAAAGTAGGCTTTTGAGTGACTAAATAGATACGATAGTCAAGCCTCTTACTACGTCGAAAGGGTTATTGTCGTATAGCAGAAGTATCTTATTATAATCGTAAATAAATAGTATATTATAGTTAATTAAATTTAAGCATCCGATATTATCTGATAATTTCTACACATAAATATAAAATGTTAATATAACATTGATAATACATACCGATAAATCGTTTTCGTTTCTTCTCCGCCATTTTTCTAAGCTATCACTTACACTTTCACAATATCACTTGTAAATCACTGAACCGTATTATTGCAATAAGTCCACAATTTCTATCACTTTAATGCAACTTAGGGCCTTATTATTTTTTATTTACCCGAAGACCTGAAAATAAAATAAAAAAATATGAGACACGGATAGATAAAAACAAGTTTATTTTAATAGTATTATCACCGTCACTGAACTGCAATTCAATACGAAAGTTCCATTAAATTTCTACTATATCCAAACTTGGATTCGGTTTATAAAAACATATGTAAACATATAAACGAATGCTAATTAGTAGCCTAAATTAATATCTAAAGTAACTATAGAAAAGGTAGTAAAAGTTATAAGTAAAGTTGTAAGTATTGGGATTATATTATTTTTTTGTACAAATCAGTATTTTCTATTAAAATTTTCGAATTTAAAATTTTCTTAACTTGCCTACCAAGTCAGAAAAATCTGTCGCACAGTACGTCAAACCTGACAGAGAACTTTGCAAAAAATGCACCAATAGGTACAAAGAATTTGACGCTCATTTCAAACACTTTCTCTAAATTCTAAATGCTTTTATTTCGCGATCGATCATTACAAAAAAATACGCCGTTGTCATGGTATTAAATTGCGAATTTCGTTTTCGCGATATTATGTATTTATAACGAGAAAAGTTATGTATATGACATTTGTTTGATCATAAAACAATGCATGTTGCATATTAAATGTACCGGGCACTAGACACAATTATAATGTCTACAGTTGATATACCAAATAATAATAAAATTTGGACATTATTACACCAATTAAACTAGCCCCTTGGTAAGTACATTTAAGACTTGTGTTAAGGGTACTAGTCAACGTATATTTAAGAAATTAATACATATTATACATAGGTAAATACATATATAGCATATATAATCAACGACCAGACTGAAAAGCAGTAGAAAAGCGTAGTTCTTAACTCTGCCTCCACCGGGAATCGAACCCGGGACCTCACGATTAGTGTTCAAGTGTCTAATCGATCGCGCCACGGAAGTCGTCATCTACAAATATCACATTCACCATACCACAGATAGAAGAATACTATACTATCATACTATATAACTGTCCAATGTTAGACAGATTTATACGTATTACTCATAAACCGATTAGTAGAAGAGTTATTTTGGTTGATCCAAATATCAATTCTATTAACGCCTCGACGGCATTTTTTTCTTAAGCTTTGATCTTTATTATATACTATATAGTGACCCGCTCCGGCTTCGCACGGGTATAAAATATATAGCCTACTCCACTATTTAATGGATGTTATTATGCATATAAATCTTCCTCTTGAATCACTCTATCTATTAAAAAAACCGCATCAAAATCCGTTGTGTAGTTTCAAAGATTTAAGCATACAATGGGACATAGGGACAAAGAAAGCGACTTTGTTTTATACTATGTAGTGATGTGCAGTCAGAAAAAGAAAGGTTGTTATCACAATATTATCTCCATGCTAAAGATTATACAAAACAAAAAAAGACAAACGCATTCACGACCATTATTAACCCTTGCCGGGTAGTCAGAGGTTCAGGATTCCTTCTCCGCAACTGCGAAGGTCGTATTTCTATGGACACCTCGAACCCACATGTTGACCAAATATTGTCTTGTTGTGTTGTAATACCAAATGTTGTATGTTGAACTCAATGTGACAGGTGACAAACCATGTCGCCATTTACAAGCACTAACTATTACCTGTTCGACGAACAGGTAGGTTTCCTCACGATGTTTTCCCTCACTGTATAATTCGATGCATTTCGTAAATGTATTTTTATTACGAAAATAAAGATTATAATAGCAGCGTTACATATGCCAATTCAAGTGGTTATTCCTACATACATTCATAAATTAATTTACATCCGTCAATCTCTTTTGGAGTGGAGTGAAAATCAGAGTCATAACATAAGGACTCGTGATAGCATTTATTTTGAATATTGATGACATGACGCTAGACAATCTCACAATAGGTATCTTTACTTATTTACTATGTCTTCCCAAGCTTATCACGACAATTATATAGACAATTTAACACTATAGCCTCTTATTATTACCAGAAAGCGTAACTCTGAAGCCATCGAACCACAAAAGACTTGGGTGTACTAACTAGAGCATTGCCAGATTTTATATAACTTTCTCTGTTGTTTTCCTTGTTATTTTGTCATACTATGTTGACAACACTTTTCCTTAAACGGTAAACTTAATTTGCTCTATTTTATTAGACATTCTTCTCAAGGCGGGTGTAATTAGTGTGAAGAACAGAAGAGCATGTATGAGAAGGTTAACGGGTGTGAGGGAAGCAAGAGAGATTTGCCAGGATCGATCCAGGGGCGATCGATGATCTCTGACTATCCCGTAAGGGACGTAGACGCGTAAATCGCGTGAGGGAAAACATCTTAAAAGAACCATCTTATTCCTAAACACAGGTGAAACAGTGCCTGTGTATGAAACCAAGATTATCTGTCACATTAGATGCTGACTATCTGGTTAAAACGTGAGTTTGATAAGGACATAAATCGCAGTATTGGTAGTCTAGCTATGCAAAGATATTTGTCGTGAAGTATGTATATGTAATGTTCTTTAAGATATTAGATACAACATTTACTTACTGTTGTTTTGTTCTCTGATCTAATATCTAGAGTTGGAGTACATACAAATGTTTACAATGAGTTGAAATTACATTGAAACTATCCAGTTTTAATAACTAAAGTTATACGTGACGTAAAATTAAGTATATTCGTCAAACCTTGAGAATAAAATAATGAGAATTTGTAATTTACGTAATTATTTAGAATTTTTCAATCGATAACACTTTCAGCTAATTTATTTATTTTTTACAAGGCGAGATATTATACTTGTCTATGATTTATCTTCTGGGTATGGACTTTGATCAAGCGTATCTTCCTCTACCATGTACATTTATTCATACGACGCAGCGGAGATCGTCTCTTAGAGGGGTAGGCAGAGATCACGGATCCCCATCCCTCCTGATCCTTACAACTTACGCTTCATTGACACTAATACACATTTTATTATAAAGCCCTATAGTAGACTGCGACGTAAATAGAATAATTACTAACAGACATCCTTCCTGTCACATCGTTAAAGGCGACTGAGGAACCACGGGTCAGAGTGATCACATGAGCGATGAACTTCAATCAGTTCAGGTACAACTGTGGTAAATCAAATTTTCGCAGACTACAACTTTTACAGAAGTGACGCAGTAGCGAATCAGTTGTAACGCAGTCATAGTTAGTTAGTGGACTGAGGCCCCAGTTCATCCCAAAGAGTGTATAAAGCTACTGAAGACGTCTTAATTAACGAAATTCTATAGCAACTCTGCTCTCTGTATTATAATCTACAAGTTACTCATTGTAGTAATCAGTGCGTGGTCAGGTTTCACATGGAGCGTCACCATGGCACCTGAAGCGTGAACTTTTGGCTTTGTCTGTCAGTAGTCAGAGGCCCGTAGTTATAGCTACTGTGTTATGTTATAATGAATAATGTTATTATTACACGATCATTAATCCAAGTCAGTCAAAGTCTACGAAGATCTTTGGACATCCAAAAGGCCAAAAGCTGGTGGATTCACCGTAGAAGTACTGTTTAGATAGAAATTATTGGGAAGCACATAATTAGTCATTATTTAACATGTTACATCCTCTAGGCAAGGACTTCTTATTAAACATTCCAACGATAGAATCGCCACTTCTCATATCACTACAAAATATAAAACAAAGTCGCTTTCTCTGTCCCTTTGTATGCTTAAATCTTTGAAACTACGCAACGGATTTTGATGCGGTTTTTTTTAATAGATAGAGTGATTCAAGAGGATGGTTTATACGTATAATAACATCCATTAAATAGCCAGAAGTGCGAAGCTGGAACGGGTCGCTAGTTAATTGTATGAGTTTGGTGGAAAAAACATTGAGTTAACAATGTCCATTGTACTCAATCCTGCTACTGCCCCTTAGGGATTACAGCCGTGACGCATAAGAGTAATCTACTAGTTTATATTTGGCTAAAACGCAGAACACCATAGCTTTCAGCGGATAGTAAACATTGTACTCAAGGGCTGTAAATGTTTTTGTGTTTCAAAATACGAGTATGTACCTAACTATTCTTAGAAAAGATTTGTAAAGTATGAGTAGTTCATTCGTTGTTTTGTAAAACGTAAGGTTGTGTAGGCTATTCATGTACTTAGGTCACAGATAGACACAATCGTAGAACACTGACCGTTCTGATTTTTTTATTACATAAATTAGTCTAAAGTTATAATAATTATTCAGTATAAAAATATATTTGCATTATATTAGCTATTTAATTATAATATTGGGATTAGAGATATGTTCAACAAATTGATTGAAAAACTTCAATGCCCTCTCCTGTAAAGTAAGGAAAATGATCATCCGTCTCTGTTGGAGTGTGAGGAGATATAAGAATACTATACTGTGTACTGTAGCAATACTGCCTGGTATACTGTAAGTAGTATACTGCCTGGATATACTGTAGTAAGATAGTTTCATTATCAGAACATTATATGGATCATTATGTTTGGGAGAGCTCTTCGATATTCAAACGCGAGCAGCCCTTGACAGCAATACAAATGTACGTAAACTAGATTATGCTAAAAGATTTCCATGTACATAAATAATAATAAAATTTGTTCTCTATTAACAGTATAGTGAACCAGCTATCTAAGTTAATTTTCTCATATCCGACATATTTCCAACTTTACTTTACTTACTATTATAAAAATACTGGCCAAAGCACGAACCAAATACAAAGAATTGAATACAAAGAAATTAAATCTTTGCATTTACTCTATGTGCAAAAGGACTAATAAAAAACAAAAGGACTGAACAATTCTGAAGAATTTATTATTAGAAAGCAATGTTTTTTTTATATAAATATCTGACTCGAGGGTATTTCTGTTGAGAAAAGGTTTGACTATTTTTTGCTGTATTTTTTGCAGAATCAAATGAATAATAACTAGTTCATTGTACTCGGTGTTTTTGTGAACGGTTTATTGGTACTCAGCAAGTTCTTTGGTCGACAAGCACGCGATTTTGTAATAAATAGATTGTGATTATAAGAAAGAAGTACAGGGCATGAAACTTGATCAGAGATTCTAGCTCTACCATACATATGTATATTAACGCATTTATACATCCTAACTCGATAGCCAGACACTATCAATCATCACCTCAAAAGATTCTGACAAATCAGTCCTATCTTTCTCTAGCAAGAAAGTAAATTTATACATTTCCGTGAAAATATGCAGAACTGAAGCTACTATTTTATGTACTGCAAGATTAGCTAGTCTTAATTTATAAAGTTATGTTGTTGCTCTATATCTACCTATACTTATATATTATTATAACGTTACGGACTAAATAGAATAATTAGTAACAGATGTTCTGCCATACACTCATAGCAAGTAAGTAAATTACGTATAATTGTAAGTAATTAGTAACAACATTATGAAATCGTCCATTACAGATAATTAGTGTACATATACACATTCACGTGCTTTAATCCCTTTCGGGGTGGACAGAACCTCTGATATACAATATCTCTTACGTCACTTTTTAGCATGAAGATTGGGGTAGCAATGTCATATGGAACATTCGTGACAGGTTGCTAGCCTATCGGGCAATTGATTCTATTTACCCCTAGTCCCTTTATCGCTTCCTATGACATGCTAGGAAGAATAGCAGTTAGTTAACAATCTTTTTACGTCCCAGCTAAAACAGGATGCTACTATTGGAACGGCATTTTTTTAATAGTTACTATGATTTAGTACAAAACAGTACTTTCCTTGTATTGTGCAAGGTAGCAAGAATATAAACTAGAAAATTTACTAATACGCATAGATTCTCTAAAATTAGTATTAGTTTGGGTGTCTTAAGCCATTTCGTTTTCTAAACCGTTTTTTCTATTAATCTTAATTTAATATATCACTGTGTGAAAACACTGACTACTCTAACACACAGAACCAAAGTTTATGCTAATAACTTTATACTTTTAGGTACGTAATTTAGTTTGTTTTGCTTCTCCTGTAAAATTTCCTAAAAGGCTTTTACTAGGTTTTGGTTTGGAACATCCGAGTTGTGCCAACTTATCAGAAATCAATATAACTGGTTTCTTTTCACCCATTTTTTGCAATTTTGTACCATTATTGTAAACTGGTTTTTAAAATGGAATGGTTAGATCCTGCAGCCGCTTTTTGATTAGAAATAGGTATGCTAATTTATAACAAAAGATGCTGTATAATGCTAGGATTGGTTTTTAAAATTGGAACGGCATTTTAATATAATATATTCTAAGTATCAACATATCATTAAACAAGTTTTGAATTTAAATAGTATTAAAATAGCTTTTTAAATAAATGTTGATCCAAATTCTGAGTTATCGGATAATATGAACATTTGAAGTGCCATAATATCTATATTTATATAAGTAAGCTGTAGAATTCGTTCCTTTGTACGTGCTAATATCTGGAAGTACTGGTTTGAATAGAATTTTTTTTACGTGTTGGATTGAGCATTTGATTAGAGCATCAAGGAAGGTTTAAGGCTGTATAAAATCACGCTGCAACCATTACGAAACAGTGAAAAAACAGTGAATCATGCCCGAAATATCTATTCCACTCGAAGTTAGTTATACATACATATAGCGTTAGTTATACAATACATACATAAATGTATGTATATCGTTTTGGATATAGGTATTATCGTAACATTTTTTTTAATTCAATGTTAAAATACTATCATCGTAAACCTTTTTTAGTGTCGACATATCTGGTATTAAAACAGATAATATCAAAAAATATATCTAGGTACGTTAACTGTTAAAATATTTAGTCATTCAACTATTAGACTATGTGAACCTATTTTAAACTAGCGTTTCTTTCAGTATAAGCATTAGGTATGAACTAAATTGTGCTTGGCAAACATAATTAGAAACATGAGAATATGGATATATTTAAACCGTTTATGTATGACACGTGTTTTTTTAGTTTATTTAAACGTATGTTGTTTGTCTATTATTCATAGAGACGTCTTACAAATAACGGCATTAAATAAATAAATAACATACACTCGTGACTGTTAACCTTTTTGAGGTAGTCACATGTTTGTGTTTCAATAAATAGCTAGTAATAATAAAATAACAATCGCTGATATTGACTTTTATACTAACACCTTAATTAAGACTCATTTCGAAATATCATAATTATAAATAAATACTTTTATTAAATAGTACATATAAAAATTATTGCTCCAAAACTTTAAACCTTGCATTTTTAAAGTTATAAAGGATGTCCCACCCTTATCGAAACGGCATAAGTAATAATTTAAAATAATGACTAATTAGGGTTAATGGTCTTTAATGTTTGTATGTTTTTGTTATGTTACTCAAATTATTTGAAATTATCATTTATAATTGTATGAACAGGATGTTGGGTTTGATTATAGTGTATATTTAATATCTCTGACTGGTTTTTAGATATTTAGCACCATTATATGTTTCACTTAATAAAATAAACACCAAAACTTACCTATTAAAACATCCATTATGGAATTTCAGTCATCTAATTAATTTTATTGCATTCCAAGTCGCAGCAAAAGACAGGATAGCATGATAACCTTTTAACGCACTCCGGTGGCACTCCGATAACAACACTGCAAGTTAAACTGACGCCGAAACAATTCAGAACAATGCTGCAATTACTACAATGTTTCCATAATATCCTTAGCGAAAAAGTAAACAAACAACCGCATGACACGGGCGACTGGAAGAATGCACGTTTCCTTAGCCAATGCAACCGAATCAATAAGTTTATCACTGTCACATTCCCGCCAATATGCAAACTCACTGTCAGACTAAATTTTATTGCTACTTCTACTATTTTTATAAATAACTTATTAGTTTTTAAAATATACTACAGTAAAAATGCCAGATATTGTGTGGCAAATAAGTGTAGCGTCGGTCCCTACGACCGCTACGTAACTGGCTCTCGGATTGTATCTATTCAGGAACGGCCCGGCTAGATTGGCCCGATGTAACCTAGCCAAATGGAATAGCCGGGTGAAACAAACGCGTTTCGAGAGAACAAGGACGATCGTAAGTGTGGGGTTGCCTCATTGATATAAGGTTGAGTTTATTGTGGGGAATGGTATGCATTGTGCACCCGGGTTCGTTTCCGCATTATATCACTCGGTGCCTATACGTTAAATTAGCCACGCGTTTTGTTTTTTATAACGGTCATCGGCACACTGTGATACGTAAATAGGCCGTCGTACACCATTGCTTGCTAGACTAATGAACGTTTCTGTGTAAGACCTGTGCGGATATTAATAATTATGTGGGTTAACCAGATGACAAGTCTTATGTTATGTAGGCAAACGAAACATTTATACAAAATTACAAAAAACTAATTAACAATTAATGATGTAAAAAAAAGTAATGATGTTTGACTCCTTTGCTTAAATAATCTTGATTTTTTACGAATTGAGTGTTATGCGAAGGGTTAAACTTAGTTGAAATAGAGTTATTTGCGTTTTTATCCCTCTAATATCAACGAAAAATCGAATAGATGTTCAAAAATAATTTATATATTTAATAAAAGAATGCCTCCAGTACAGCTCTATATTGTAACAAAAACCTACTAAAATTAAAAACTTGCAATGGTTCGAGTTCTTATATTAAAACTTACGTTCATATGGGTCGTAATGAGATTATTGTCAAAGTACTAATAATCTGTGACACGAGAACAAGTTTATTGTCCTTGATCGAAAATCATATCATTCTGTATACATATTTTCATTTTTGAAGTGTAGTTTAGCAACTACAATTGAATATATAAATATTTATATATATAATGGTGTTTAATCCATACCGTATCATGATATTCCGTATTAATTTAATGACCGATTTCTATTTCAAGTCTGTAGTTACTCCTAAGTCACTTTTCACGTCATGTCGAAAAAAATCAGTAGCATTTGAGTTTAGTTCCAGCTAGCAAAGGACGAAGTAAAAGTAAAACAAAGAATATATAGTTTCATACAAACTTTATTCAAATCAAAAAATAAAATCTACAATATGTAATCTTTTAATTATACTCTTTTATGATAAGATGTATAGAAATAAATTTTCATTTTTCTCGCCTCGGGTCGCCAATAAAACACGACTGCAACTCGACTAACAAAACATATTCCTTCAGAATCCATCGCAAGACTTACATCTAAATTAGGTGGTAGGACAGCTTTAAATAAACGACAATATACAATAGGGCACAGGGCTCCGGCACAGAAGGTTTTACTTTAGTCAGTATTATAAAATAAAATAAATCGTTCGTAGAAATAAATACTAATAATTTACGACAAAAGCTGCGATAGTTCGACATATAATAACTTCATGCATTGCAAAATAAAATTTACAGTTTTTATAAACGAAACAAATAGAGAAACTGCCTAAAGGTGAACCTGTTGCGTCACTTAAAACTATTCAATAACAAACTAAACATAGAAAAAACTCTGTTACAACTAAAATTTAATTATATTACACTAACATTTACGATCAACTCTTTAATCGGTAACGTTGAGGCACATTCATGTAAAGTACTTACGATTAAAATTTACAATTAATTAACCCTTTTCTCTTTATCATAAATACAAATATTCCGCTATACAATTTCTTGATGTAGTTTTATACTTTGGCGCAAACTAATTATGAGTAGAAACCCTTTTACAATGTCTTTTGTTATGAAAATAGCTATATAGGTAATATATTTAAGCATCTGGTCCAAGTTAATACGAAAATGGAAAGACCAGTACGTAAACTAATTGCATTTTCATTTCATGACATCGTAATTCTACTGTACATAATCATTAGTAGATTTTATTCACTTATTTAGTGAACACATCTTATTTCTTGGTTAAGAAATGCGTCAACTTAAGTTTTGATTAGTTTTATATTATACCAGACAAATATTAAGTAGGGTCCCGTAGTTCATAATGTTTTTAAATTGATTTATATTAGAATAGCTCTTTGTGACCAATTCTTTGTTCGTCATACAACGTAACATACTGTAGATATAGTTTATTGCACTAATAATGGCTCATTGACTATTAGAAATGATAAATTTATAGGCTATTGCACGATTTGCTAATAATAGTCCGTTATATGCGTATTGTATGGACCGAAAACATGAGCCATTATATTTTCCATATATTAACATTTTATATAATAATTTATTCACAAAGAATTTAGTCAAAATAGATAAATACAGTTTATAAAGTATTTTTTGTAATTAGATGGTTTACTTTTTAAATATTAACGGTGATTTTAACATTAATTTTGTTTCCAAAAATTAGTGTCATAATCGTTTTACTTTTTAGATTTTTGCAATGTAAACATTTATTATAAATAGACATTTCCTAATCCGCAATTGCTAGGCTACAGTTGTAAATATCTTGTTTTAGAGGAGAAATGGAATATCAAAAATCTGTAACTATTTCTCTATGAAAGCGATTTACAAAACTAATATTTATTTATCTCTTGACGAGAAGCCCAAGTCCACTAATCCTTTTTTCAAAGTATCAGTCCAATTTCACTTCAGTGTGAAGTTGTTCTTGGAAAAGCAAGCGTCAAATTTTGGCATTTTTGAAGAACTTTACTTTTATAAATGGTGAAATTTAACACTAGTTAATCCACTACCAACTTTACATTATTACCGAAGTGATATTGATATGCGAGTGTCCTAAAACGCATTACTAGACTTGGGCCCAAGGTATGTCACCATAACAGGGAAATACATCTAAGGAAATAGTATTCAAATATCAATGGTACATCATCACATTTACTTCAATAGTTGGATAACGCGATATGGTAAAAAAATATTCCCTATTTGTAATTTTACGCTACTTATTTATATTAAGTGTACATACATGATCGAAGGATTATCTGGAAAACAATCATACTGAATTAAAGCAACACAATTTTACAATAATTTAGTAGCTGTATGATAATTATTATCCACCGAAATCATACATGCAGTATTTAATTCAACACAACGAAACTAGAAATTCAATATTATTCATAAATTAACACTAAGAATGAAGAAATATAATATATTAAAATTTTATAGATCTAGTTATCTTCATATAAAGATATGAAGCCAATCTTGAATAAAAATATATCGTAAACTCAGTTTTACGACAGACTGAAACCAAAGGCTTTATTATATACTGTTTTACCGTGATTTATTATCCTTGATGAGAACCAAGAATAATAGCCAATTTAAATTTCTGTTTAATTATTACAAAACTTGTTTATGTATAAGAAAAGCTAATATGATGAAAATAGTATCAATTTGATATCATTACTTTGTACCAAACACCGAATATATATTATATTTATTAGTTAAATATACTAGTTATAATTTATATTAAAGTAGTAGAGTTCGCAAGTCTCGTATGCTTAGTAAATGCGTATTTTGTGGCTACTGTATACATATAAATAATTTATGTTTACAATAAGTGGTCCACATCAAAATACTTATACTTATATTGTTTTTACACTCCCTTTGTACTATTTCCATAATAAGGTGAAACGTCAGAACAGATGATACGCAAGTACTATTCAAAGCAAAACACTATAAACTACATATAACCTAAACGAAGCACAAAACGTCTTAACTGGTCAAAAGCAACAACACGTTATTCAAAACTACCCTACCGATACCTAAACATGTAAAGTATGATCTTAATAATAAACAAAAATCAACAACAAATCGCTGTCACCTTCGAATCTTTGGAGTGAGCGCTGAGGCAACGCGGCGTACCTATACTCTGAGTAAAGCCGGCTTCTAATACGCAGATTACGTGCAAATCACGTCACACGTTACGCGCAAATCAGTACTAGTCAACTTAAACTTACGTGCCAGTTGCGTAAGTTTACAAAATTCACTATACACGTGTGACGTCATTTCACACGCACTTGCATAAGAGAAACGCACCTTAGAGGCAGCGGGCTACTTGACGGCCCTCTTGCGCAGCCTTTGCTTGAGGGCCAGCGCGGCGCCCCACTTGGGCCTCTTGCCCCCCGCGCCGAGGTCGTCGCACACCTCGTTCCGCGACCGCAGCGCCCTCACCGGCGGAGGCAGTACGGGCGCGCACACTTCGCTCGTCGTGGAGTGCACTTCATCGTGGTCTCGGAGCCTCGCCCTTAGCCGCGGCGGGTGCCTTGGCTTTTTGGTGACGACGTTCTCCTTGGAGCAGTCTGGCTGGGTCTGGAGGTCGCGCGCCCGTCGCCCCACCTTGGGTGCCAGGGCGCGCTTCGCGTTTCCCGCGTGCGGAGCCTCCTTCACGCGGACTTCTTGCGAGGTGCGCGTCCTACTCAATATCACCACTCGGTCGAGAGGCACGTTCGACTGCGTTCTCTTGCAGTTGAGTCTCGTTGCCGGTCTGGCTGGGGGCGAGGGGGCGTCGTGACTCCTCAGCACTCTGCCCGTGTTGGTGGCAGGTTCCTTCTTCTCTTTGGTTCTTCTGCTCCTCGGCTGCTGCTTGGGTCCTTCGGCTGGTGATGACGACGACACCTCGTTGATCTGTATGGATCCGTCCTCGCGAACGTCTCCTTTGCCGAGCGACGTCTCCGCCTCGCTGTCCACGGCCGAGGTGTCTGGCGGGGGCGTGGTCGCTTTCGCTACTTCCGAGTTGATATCATTGCAGATATCGGATAAGGTGTTGATTATTTGGTTTCTGTGTAGTAGTCTTGCTATGAAGTAGGACTCCATGGGGTTGCCGTAGTTGTTCATGTCGGTGGCCACTGGCTGGGAGTCTTCTTCGGGAGGGACGATGGAGACGCGGCCGTCGATGGTCCCGCACGGAGGGAGTGGTTGGGGTCGGAGGGCGCTGTCTCTGTCGTTGTCCGAGTACCTGGTCATGATGGTGAGGCCGCTGCGAGGCACTTGGGTGGGGGTTTCCACGGGGGCGGGGGGCGCGGGCGGGGGCGTGGCCTTGCTCCCTCCGCAGTGGCGGGATCGGAGGACGGTGGCCCGCGGGGGGCCGGGCGGGTCCAGCATCAGAGTCACCACAGACGTGTTATCAGCCCGCATGCGCGTGTTCGACCATCTGCAAGTATTATAATGTTGAATTAGTATTATCATGTAAAAGAGAACTACTTGAAACTGGCATACGTCATAGTTGTTTCTTAATTTAATTTTAGTAATAGCAAAATAATAACGGAAAGCACACATCAATTCAACAAACTGTTTACCTTTCCAGAGCATGGTCAACCAGACTCTTGGATGGGTTCAGCCAATCTCTTGGTTGACCATTGTTCTCCGCAATCAAGGCTTCTTCGTTATGTTTCTCTGTAGCTTGGACTAGGTTCACGGCTCCTTCAGGGGATATCATGTTCCACAGACCGTCTGTACCAAAAATAAGGCACCTGAAAGATATAAACAGTATTATATTACGTATTATATACTTTATGTAATGTCTTCAATGGAAGAAAAGTACAAGTTAAAATCTATATATTCTCCAGAATATGCAATAGTCAGTGCGTGTACAATGCAGCATAAAACCGCACACATGACACAATAGGTGGTGACTATCAGTAGAAAAAAATTTAATCTGGTCACTAAATTATCAGTCCACAATAATGGCTATGGATAAGCAAAACTCTAATTAATTTGTATGTAAAGGAATTAGTTTCGAGAAAGTTCATTCATATGGAGTAAAAGATTGTCATTTATATAGAAGGCCATTCAATCATAATATATAATTTGTAATTCATTAACCAGTTTAACTAATAAGTTCACTTACCTAAACTTCGTCGGGTCTATAGTCAACACCCCAACATCAGGGTCCGGACTGACCACAAACTCATCATTCTGAGGATTGTAACTCCACAGATCCCCTAGCGACCTCGCAACCGCCAGGAACGGGATCTCATCCATCGGAGTGTTCTTCTTTATGGGTCCTTTGTAGCCTGCTCTTGGTCGATTCCACACCACTCTTGGTACACCGGCTTTAGCTATCACTTTTCCCCCGCAGCGGATTATCCTGTCCATTTCGGCTGCTGACTCAGGCTTGTGGTCTGATGTTAAGGCCTTAGCGGCCCATTCGGTAGAACCTAGAATTAAATACATTTATATTTAGACTCTTTAATCACTTTCATGGTGGACATAACTTCCAAGACATGATAATATCTTCAAGGTCAGTACATCCTAGAATATCACCCAATATACCTGATTGAACCCTAGTATCTCTTATTTGCCTTTTCAGACATGCTGCAAAGAATGGCAACTTAGGTATTTTTTAAATCCCTGGCACTTGATAATAAACATAGATTCCATCAATATTTGGTCAAAGATCTAATATTATGCATCTACATACATACACATGATAATTATTATACTGCTGTACATACAATAAAATAATAATCAGCTATGGCAGAGCAATATGTGTACAGTGGTCGTTCACTATTATAGTACTATATAGTCATATTTAACTTAGAACCCTTGTTCTTAATTTGTTACTAGCTTTACAACAATTGAGCAGAATAGACTTTTACTATATAAATAATATAGATTATCATCTTAAAACACATTCTTCCATTTATAGTACACCTCAATTTACTTACTTGGAATAGGACAGAATATAGTAAGAAATAAAACCTACATACTCCACTTACCTTCTTTTTGATAACCCAAGACAATAGCAGAGTCGCCGACATGTCCCACATATATTTTGCCGCGTCTTATGAAAGCCACACTGGCCGTAGTCCCGGCTGTGCTGGGCAACCCTGTCACTGTCTTTGGCCACTTATCTGGAACAATCAATAAATAGCTGAATGGGTGTGAGTGACGCAAGAGAGATTAGCCAGGATCATTTTATAGTTTTAAGAGATTTGCTATTCATATTCATGATTAATAACTACAGTATTAATTAATAACGGGCAGACTTCCTGTGACCATGGCCGCTGCAATGTAGCCGAAACGTTGGGTTAATAAAGTAACTTTATTAAATAAAAACTTGCGCGAAAGAAAGTCCTGTTAGTTATTAATCATCAGGATCATTTTGTTGTGTATGGGATTTTATATACAGAACAAGTTATGTTACCAAGCATTAACTATATTTTATTAATTATGAGAGACCGGGTCAAATCACAATAAATTTATAAAGATTCTTCTTCTTCAAGAAGAAGTCTTACCGCAACCACGGCCTATGCAACTGGGTCGAAACGTCGGGCAAAATACAGGTAATCACATATCTTTATAAATTTATCATGATTCGACCCGGTCTCATATAATTAATAAAATGAGTATAAATCGCGAGTGTTTAAAATGTTACATTATGACATCACGAAAAATAGGCGCTAGTCGTCGAGTTGTGGACACTAAACCGGCATCTATCTATCTACATTATGACATCGCAAACCCAATATTCATGTTAAAAACTGACCTAGGAGATAAAATATCACCAAGGTTCTGTCCACTCCAAAAGAGATTAAAGGATATGTATGTATATGTATCTATGTAAATAATAGTGAAGTTAAATTAATGATTTTTAATGACAGCTTAAGAACATAAAATTTTCTTCATCACTGTTAGCATTATTATTATTAAGGTTATAATGATATTAGAATGGCATATAGTATTGGTATATGGCGATGAAAAGGTACTTCGCGCTAATAAATGGGGATATTTTTTGCTTTACAATTAACTATATGAAATTATTCATTAATCAGAACAGTGTATATTGACTCAACACTGACAATATAAATAACATTATTCAATGCAGAAAGATGTGGTTTATATAAAATTTTCACCAATAGAAAGGATCAAATCGTTTTGAAAATTGTCTTTACAAAAAGCGGAATTTTACATTATGATAATAGTGGACTCGGAAATACTAAAACTCATATTTTTATGTAATAATAACCAATAGTTCTTATATAAACCCAATAAGTAAGATTTAAAAAGCAACCAACTATAAATAAACCCAATGATATAACCTATATTTATAAAGCGATAAAAAATATTCATAAGCACTGTATCAACTTTCACTTCTACATATAAGACTTGTAGAATTAAAATGAGTATTTCATAAATAGTATGATATATAAGCACAAAAAAGGTTCAAGCTTTATTGTGATGCTTCAATGTCAATACTTCAAAAAAGCAAACAAGGTCATTGTAAGCATCTACAAAAGATTACAAATTATCATGATTTTAGCAACTTCAATGTAAGATACAAGGATATTAGTTAATAATAAGACTTACCAAGTTCTTTCCACATGTTCAAATGAGTCAACATATACCCATTTCTAATTGCTTTCAAAACATCTTCATCATTGTCAGACCAAAACTGCTTCTGTCTTACAATAGAATCCATCAGGTGCTCTTTAGCGAAGGCTGCAGCCTCACTGCCACCATGCCCATCGTAAATACCAAAGAAAGCATACTCTAAGTCCCTTTCATCCTCTGTTTGTTGATAAGCAACGGAAAATAAGTCCTCCATGTACTTTCTCCCGCCTTGGCTACAGTGGCCAGTGACGCGTAAATTCACTCCTATTGAAGCAGGCATTTTATTGCTAACCACTAAATCATCACAATAAATGAAAAGTTCATGATTAAATTTTAAGTTGGAATTGCTATTTTGCACGATTTTACAAATAATTACACTATGATTGCAGACGTGCTTGAACGACAAGCGAGCACCATGGGCGTTTTATGACAGTTTTTGTTTGAATGACATAGATGTCAGATAGGTCACGTGGTAAACATTTTTGCACTCTGTCTTACTAGTGTAGATTCGGCTTGTTAGAAAAAGACAACACAAGTTGTTCAAAACAACTTCCAACAAAATAGAGACGGGGAGAGACGGACGCTATCTATCGTCAGTATCCGCCATTTTGTAAAAGAATTGGAGGTAAACTTTGTGCAAATTATCGCCAGATGGCGCTTGTCATAAAAATATTGCATGAGCAAGATTATAATCACGCATTTATTTGACTTGGGATGGATAATATAAAACCATATTATCGAGGTGTTTAATTCTATGATTTAAGGGTGAATACTATCCATAGTTTCAGTGCCCACTTCATAAATCATAAGATTCGAATTCTTATAGCAGCCAGCACTCTTGTCTTGATGGTGAAAGTAATGCCAGTCTGCTCGAAATGATTTGTACCAAAATTCAACAAAATGTCGATACTAGGTGTAATTTAAGCTTTTTTCGAGCAAAGCAATTACTTAGCACTTTCAATGCAGGTTAGGTATATACAAAGGTATTATATTTACAAAGGTATTCTTTCAGAAGATTGTGTGTCAATTATTTACAAAGGTACTCAATTGACACACAATCTTCTGATCATGCTATTATATTAATTTTATTCCATTATTTTTACCAATTCCAACAATACAGAACTATCATGATGCTGAGAACACCCAGCATTGCTAACTTTTGTAATTGAATGAAAGCTAATTCACCTTCACCAGTGTCTTTATTAAATCAAAATTGATACAAACCTATCAAACTCGTAGAATTCACCAATCCAACTGATAGGCTAGATCAGGGGTGTCCAAACTAGATGGGACCAAGGGCCAATAAAAAAGACTAAATACATTGGTGGGCCGCAAAATATTTATTAAAATGACAAAACGGTAAGACCAATCCAACTACTTGGATTAGTACGGACGGGCCAAGAGCAATCCCATTCTAAAAAAAAAAAAGGTCATATGTATTTAAAATTTCAAACAAAGAAGATAATAAGAAATAAATAAGACTAAGTTAAAGCTATTATTAATTAAAATAAAGTATTATTATATGCAGTGGGTACAGATCTCTTTGTAGTCGGTGTAACCGAATCGAACTTTTTTTTTAAGTCGGTTAAAAAGGTTCAACGGGCCGCAGTAATCTAAACCGCGGGCCGCAGTAATCAACACGCGGGCAGTGGTTTGGACAGCCCTGGGCTAGATAGCAGTATTGGCTAGCTATTAAGTACAACGCTATTAGTATGTAAATGTAAAAATCTTGGGATTTTATAAAATATAATAAAAATCTATTAAGAACTTCAAACTTAATCTTTAATCTAATAAATACACATAACAAACTAAACTATAAAACCATACATTTCATTCAGTGACTTCCCATGGTTTTTCTGGCCTGAACTGGTCCCAAGGGTTAGGTTTCACATATCTCTCTGGCTCCTTTAACTTGACTCCGCCTTTGACCACTTCCTCTAGAAACTTCTCGACCTTTCCTCCTTTATGCGGCACAATATCACAGTATAGCTCAGTGATACCAGCTTCAAGACATCTTTGGGCGAATACTCTACCTAGTCCTATGTAAGCACTAGTGTCCTTGATACTGTAAAGCTGTTTTCTCAATGCCCATTCCGATGTTTTAGCTTCTACTACGGGACCATTCAGGAAATGTACGACGTGAGCTGATACCAATCTGTTACTGGCTGTGAGAACTAGTCTGAAATTTAAAGAATTTGTATGATGTAAGTTTGTATTAGTAAGTCATATTGATATACATGTACTATTAATGTGAAATGAGAATAGTAACTATTTAACATGACATACTTTACAACCACTCTTGCTTGGTAGTCAAACATTTGCATTATCATTTATAGCTAAATAACTATGCTGACTATTACTAAGAGCGTGCAGATTTTTCACTGTTTTCCATAAATTATTATTATAAATATAACATGTTCAACAATATCATTATGAATTTCTATTCATAGACATGCTCATAGGAAGCAAAGACGAGACATGCCCTGGGTGTTTCATACAATATAAAATAAATTACTTAATCAACTGCTGGGCTAATTGGTCCTAACTTGACCCACAAAATCATAAAATAATGGGTGTAGAGAAGAATTTCTTCAGAAACTACCACTAACCTACCATTAATATTTATACAATATCATGTTGTTGTTATTTGTTTCTATATTTACAATAACTTACTTGTTCCAGAAATGTCTTCCTGGTTTCTCTAAATGATAACCATTGGGTTTTCGAGCAATTCGCATATGCTCCAAGTTTCTCGGATTTCTGTTTACAAATTCTGCAGGATTTGTAGAATTAAACCTTAAGAAAGAGACTAATGGTAACTTATTCCTAAGAGAATTCATTGTTCAATAAATATGTTAGTTATTCCCACAATGCTAAATATTTTAATTCTAGAATAAAATTCTACGTTTAGTAAATATTTGTAATTTTAGGTTAGATTTCTTATTGATATAGAACGGTGCAGTAATTTTGTCAATATGCTAAAGACAGCTGACGAAGAAAATGCTTACATAATTACAATGCAATATAACTCATTCGGAGCCAACGACACGCCTCGCGTGTCCATTAAAATTCTACTCGCCACGCCGCAGACACGCCTCGCGTGTCCATAAGTTTTCGATTATATCTCGAAAAGTACATGAAAAAATTTAATAAAAATTTGTGTACATGGTATTTACCACACGAATAACCATATATTCACGTGGTTTCTACTTTGAAAGAAGTTATGTTTATACTAAAAACTAATACCTTGTGGGATGCCAAGAACACGCTACGCGTGTCCACTTTGAGTATGCGACCAGAGGTTCTAAAAGTTTGTTTAACTTTCCATCAATCTCACTACGTTAGCTTGTTTATTATAATATTAGTACTTACACAATACGAGGGTCAAACTGAAAGTTCTTAGAAAATCAAAAACTGATTACATTAGCCAGTTTTTAGTTTTATTATATCTTTTCAAAATATTGTCCATTCACGTCAATGCACCGCTGCATGCGATAGAACCACTGGAAAAAGCACTTTGCCCACTCGTCCTTAGGGGTCTCTTCAATGGCATCGCGATACGCAGCCACCGCTTCTTCAGCATTCATAAACCGCTTTCCTTTAAGTTTTTCTTTAATTTTTGGAAATAAATAAAAATCACAAGGCGCGAGGTCGGGGCTATACGGCGGGTGAGCCAGTAATTCAACGTTTGATGTCGCCAAATAGTCGATCGTTCGCTTGGCGGTGTGCGACGAGGCGTTGTCGTGGTGAAGGAGGATCCTACTGCGAGGTCGTTTCTCTCGAACTTTTTTCAAGACAAGTGGCAAACAATTGGTAGTGTACCATTCTGCAGAAATTGTTTGTTGATCCTCTAACACAATTGTTGCGAAATGACCTATCCTCCCAAAGAACGAGGCCACCATTTTTTTTCCCGTACTTCGATCTCTCTTCACTTTAGTTGGCAACTCCTCGAAAGGAAACACCCACTGAGCAGATTGTCTTTTGGTTTCAGGATCATAACAGTAAATCCAGCTTTCGTCACCTGTTAGTACGTCGAACACAGCATTTGAGTCACCTCCGTTAAATTTTTCAATCATTTTACGGCACCAATCCACACGATGGAGTTTTTGAGCCTCAGTCAAATTATGAGGTATCCACCGGGCGCAAAGCTTCCAGACCGCTAAATGTTCGTGGAGGATTTTGTGCACTTGACTCATACCGATACCTAAGCTTGTCCGAATCTGCTGATAAGTCACTCTTTTGTCAGTCTCTATCATACGTCGCACAAAACAGATGTTATCTTCAGTTATCGCCGTAGAAGGCCGTCCCTCACGTAAATCATCAGTGACATTAGTGCGCCCACGTTTAAACTCATTAAACCAGTTGTAAACAGTCGCACGAGATGAGGCTTCATCGTGAAAGGCCAATCGTAGTCTATCATAACTTTCTTGTTGACTTAAATGACATCGAAAGTCATAAAAAATCATTGCACGAAAATTTTCTCGTGTTAAATTCATGTTGACGAAAAACAAATGACAAATGAATGAAATATATAGTATAGTAGTAGTAATAGTAATATTGGCAAAGAGTTCTATTTTCAAATTTTAGAATTATTTTTTTATTATATTGTTTATAAGTGGCCAGTTCTAAGAACTTTCAGTTTGACCCTCGTAATATGTGTCTGAGTGATTTTAGTCGATAGATGAGTAAATAATTTATATACTATACAAACAACAAAAAATATTATAAATTTAATAACATATAAGTAAGTTTGAGAATCACATCATATTCAATTTACCTATTTACCTAAATATCCATATTCCGCCATAATTCCTGGTTAAAAATCACTATAGGTACTGTTGCCACAACCTTATTTCTTTCGTTGCACTAAGGTTGGTTGAACTAAGGAAATAAACTACCACAATGTATTATTAACTCATTCGGAGCCGACGACACGCCTCGCGTGTCCATTAAAATTCTACTCGCCACGCCGCAGACACGCCTCGCGTGTCCATAAGTTTTCGATTATATCTCGAAAAGTACATGAAAAAATTTAATAAGAATTTGTGTACATGGTATTTACCACACGAATAACCATATATTCACGTGGTTTCTACTTTGAAAGAAGTTATGTTTATACTAAAAACGAACCCCTTGTGGGATGCCAAGAACACGCGACGCGTGTCCACTTTGAGTATGCGACCAGAGGTTCCAAAAGTTTGTTTAATTTTCCATCAAACTCACTACGTTAGCTTGTTAGTTATAATTTTAGTACTTACACAATAATATGTTTCTGGGTGATTTTAGTCGATAGATGAGTAAATTATTTATATACTATACAAAAAAGAAAAAAAATAATAAATTCAATAATATATAAGTAAGTTTGAGAATCACATCATATTTAATTTACCTATTTACCTAAATATCCATATTCTGCCATAATTCCTGGTTTAAAATCACTATACTATTGCCACAACCTTATCTCTTTCGTTGCACAAACAGAACTAAGGAAATAAACTACCACAATGTATTATTAACGTATTTAGAAACATTAAACTTGCCGCGGAGCCAGTGGACACGCGTGGCGTGTCCATTTTTTCTTAGTCGCGGAGCCGCGGACACGCCTCGCGTGTTCATGACCGTTTGTATGGCGGCTCCGCTAGTAAGACGCTGAAAAATGGCACGGCGTCGAATGAGTTAACGGATTTAGAAACATTAAACTTTGCGCAGAGCCAGTGGACACGCCTCGCGTGTTCATTTTTTCTTAGTCGCAGAGCCGCGGACACGCCTCGCGTGTTCATGACCGTTTGTATGGCGGCTCCGCTAGTAAGACGCTGAAAAATGCGCGGTGTCGAATGAGATAAAATAACAATATTTTCTTTTGCAGTATTGTACTCTATATATAAAACATGTTGATTAATCCTATTCTTGTCTCGAACATATAAAAATGCTTTTCTTTCCGGAATAACGGGCTAAGAGACCAGGGCTAAATAGAATATATAGGACGATGGGCTAGCAACCTGTTACTTTTCGTGTTAAAAAGTGAACAATGTGATGTTTTCATGTCTAGAACTAAAATAATATATAAAGGCTATGTACAAGTAGCGGCACGAAACTCTAGCGCTGAGTAAAATGTGGAGGGGAATATATGCATTGTTACAGTCGTGCACGCAATATAATCGGACAGAATATGACTGGGCAGCCAATCGGCGCAACATACTCTAACCATCTGTCCGTACTTTATAATATTTTTTACTTCTGCGCAATAATGCCCTGTGTTTTGAAGGTGGTAGTGTTTTACTCACCTCCTAACTCACACAAATAGAAAAGTAGCTAATAATAATTCCAATCAAATCCCTGACTATCTCGGGATTGCTGAACAATCTCACCTGGGAATTGAATCCGGAACAGTTGCAGTCTAATTATATCCATCCATCACACCTATATCTCTGCATAGGATACCCAAGGGAAATCTTTGGCTGACGATTATATTCCAAAGGCTACCAAAAACTCAAAATAGCTGTTTAGCCCAAGGGAGATTGGCTGTGAAGTTTGTGGAAGTAATGTCCTCATAAGGTTTAAGGAATCTTAGGGATTACAGAATAAGAGGAATCTATTGAATAAGAGGAATCTATTGAATAACAGGTTGCCAACTTCTACGGTTAGGTAAAACATCGTGAGGAAACCTTGCTGTTGTTCAGAATACGGAATATAGCCACTACATGTTTGTTAACATGTATCTGATGCAAAATGAGTTGTATGCATCATAAATAGACTATTCTGCAATTGCAGAGATGATGACACATACTATCGCCTATTCATCGAAGGACAATGGTCGGAAATTGTTTTGTATGTATGTTTTTTATTACTGTAAGGGTGAATAAAGAATAAAACAAGATCCTAAAGTTTTCATTGTATAAATATATTAATAACCTCATTACATATTCTGTACACATCGCCATGTATCTGGTTTGCATTATAAATAACAAATCATTGTGCCACAACACCAGTAACAGCAATTAGTACCTGATTGGAAAGGCCCCCTAAATTACTATTCTGAGGCGTTAGAGTCATTACTTGATTACCATTTGCATTCAATTGATTTATCGGCACAATTCTGAACATTTTCTGACCGCCTGAATTTTGAGATTGTGGTGAAACAAACGAAAACTGATTCTGATTTGGATTCGAGTTCGTCTGTAAATTACTAGATGGCGTTAATATATACGTGTTTCCTGGGTCTGATTGGCTATTCAATTTTATGCTGCTAGTCAGGGTTGGGTTAGGTAAGGTACTAGATATAGTTTGTACATTACTTGAAGGTACTATAGTAGCTGATTGTCCATTGGTTTGGACTATATAACCTATTATTTGATTAGGTTGTATATAGGTGCCTACAGGAGCGTTTGTTCTGGAAATTTCCGTATTCTGTGGCGGGTTTGTATTTTGATTAGTTCCCATAGGTACTAAGAGAAACTCTGTGTCTTCTATAGCAAACCTGGACGCCAGGTCTGGCTTAGTCGTCACGGGAACCGTTTCATTTGCATCCGATGTTTGTTCCGGGAACACTATTTCTTCTTTTCTTTCTAATTCTGGATCTTCTACATCTGTGTCTTCATTAGTTAACACTTCTTCCTTTCCATCTTCCTTCGTATTAGTTTTAGGCTTCTCTCTGTAAGGAATCTCTGGATCCATATGTCTGTTTCGAGATAGAGCGAGAGGTCCAAATGGGTGGAAATCTTTTGGCATTTCTGGCATATACTTCATGTATTCTCTCTCTAGTTCCGATTGGAAGCTTGGCATACAGTGAACTGTCATGGTCATCGCCAGAAGAATCTAGAATTATAAAAAAAGAACATTTCATTCAAATTAAGTATTTATGTTCTTCTATGCTATCGGGAAGGAAATCTTTCGCTAGGTATATAATACAAACGTTCATATGCACCCTTTTTGAACTTGTGAGATGGAAAATGCTTTTGAGAACACTATTATGTTAAGAAGAAAATGATTATAATGATGATATATGATCAAAAATACCACAGGCACTGATACCTATAAGAATATTACTACTGGGTACTATCCCCAGGCTGGATGTTAAACTTATGATAAGGCTCTTTTAAAGTCACACTATCTGTAGTTATACATACATATATTCACGCCTTAACTTAAAGGCGTGAATGTACGTCCCTAACTTTCTTATTAAAATGTATAATATAACTTGTCACTTACCTGAATGAACAGTTTCTTTGATTTCATCTTGTTTATTATTATTTAAATACTTAAAAACCAATATTAAAATTCCAATGGATATAAAATTTTGACAATACAATCCTGCGTAAAACTTCGTTAATAAATGAAATTTCTATTGACGTGTTAACTATAGAATAATCATTAAATAGTCATTAATGGATCAGGAATTACCACATACTTAGGAATAACCTATTAATTTAGGCTTAGTGACGCGGTGGATTAGTCACAAGAATGTTATGTGTGGTACTGTATATACGTTTTACTTTTATATTTATATTGACTATTACTTATTGAAACACAGTACCTACGTATATATGATGCTAAGGACACATCATAAAAACTTTCTCCTAGCATCGTTTCGTACCTTTTGTGATGTACAGAAACTCGAAGACCTCCTCAATCACCTATAGCATAAATAAAGAGATTGTGAAATTTTCACTTCGAATAAAACAAAGCACAACCTTCAACAATTTATTCAAACATAACCGTTAAACAAGTCATCATACTCAAATAGTCAAGGTCCTCATATAGCCAACTATTCAATGATACACGACCAACTCTTGAGGAGTAAGGGGTGCTGACAGACCAGCGTACCAAGCTGTCCTGTGATCGAACCCAAGACCGTATCGTCCCAGGATCAGAGGAGGTTGCTCCGACCTGTAGCCAGGGTAGTAGTCGTTGGCTAGAGCACCCATTATGGTGATTAACAGGATCTGGGGAAATAAGATAGTTTGTTTTATCGTAATACAAATATATTTACGAAATACATCGAATATTACGGTGAGGGAAAACATCGTGAGGAAACCAACCTGTTACCAAAACAGGTAATATTCAGTGCTTGTTAATGGCGAAATGGCTTAACACCTGTCACATTGAGTACTGACTATCTGGTCAACACGTGGGTTGGGATGGCCATAAAATTACTACTTTCGCAATTGCGGAGATGGACAACTGAACCTCTGACTATCTCGCAAGGGTTAATGGACGTGAATGCGTTTGTCTTTTGTATAGGATGATGAATAAAATGTTTACTAAAAAGTACTTATTTGAGATAAGTCTCGTGTCTCTAGGACGTTAATAGAATTGAACTAAGATAATAGCTATCTTTGTCGTGTATGATATGAGTAATAAGGAATGTTTTGTTAAATATTTAGGGTGGTAAGCACTATTAGGGATGTACTATTTGTATAGGTACTTATTATTACCGTGGGTTCAGGGTCACTTTTCAATACAATCGTGGGGTATGAAAGATAAATCTGCGTCTCTGCTGTTTCACATAGAATAATTATCATACATACATACAAATCACGCCTGATTCCCCGTAGAGGGGTAGGCAGAGGTCACGGATCCCCATTTGTCCCGATCCTGACAGACCACTTTCGCTTCATTGACGCTCATACACACTCGGTGGTTATAGGTACTTCTAAAGTCAACTTTTTTCAATATGGCGTCCCGTCTATCTATATAATTATCCTTACATAAAAACAAATGCTTCACGACTTGTATATGCTCACTCCCCCCTTTTTATTAAGGCAGGTTAGTTAGGGGGTTTGAGTGCCCATCTCCTAGATTTCGGAGGCATGTTACGTCAGAGCCGGGATTCGAACCTAAAACCTCTAATATGGTATTACCCACAAAGCCACAGCCACGCCTTACTTGTTTTTATTTGATAACTAGTGACCCGCTCCGGCTTCGCACGGGTATAAAATATACAGGGTTATTTGTAAAACATCAACAACCTCGCAATACCAGGTAGCTATCATCGTGAACAACAACATTTGTTCTACGACTTTTGATAATTTGACACATTTTACTTTCATACAAAAATAAAAATCAATTTAATTTTACGTTTAAATGTTCTTAACTCTGCGCATCGCATCGCAAAATGAGGTAAACAAATCCTTTCCGTCCCTTTCTTACATACACTAGCGCGCGATCGTCGTGCGCGTCGCCTTTTCTTACCTACGTGAATCGAACATAGACCTACAAATGTCACGACAGTACAATAATAGCTTGAAAAATCATTATTAATTAATGTATTGAGTTATGATAAAACTCGTAGAACAAATGTTGTTGTTTATGATTTTAGCTATCTAGTCGTGCGAGGTTGTTGATGTTTTTCAAATAACCCTGTATAGCGTACTCCACTATTTAATGGATGTTATTATACATATAAACCTTCCTCTTGAATCACTCTATCTACTAAAAAAAAAACGCATAAAAATCCGTTGCCTAGTTTCAAGGATTTAAGCATACAAAGGGACATAGGGACAGAGAAAGCGACTTTGTTTTATACTATGTAGTGATTAAGAGATGCTTACCAGAAACAGCACCTTCATTTTAGCAGTCCAACAGTTGGAATGGAGTCAGGTTTAATCAGGTTTGGATTGGTACAAAGTATTTACTAACATCGGAAAATTAACGCAAGTTATGCAGATCTTATTAAAAATAATCAGTGCTTATGTTTGATTGTCAACTATATTGTAGTTATTATACATTGTTTCGTGATTAAAGCAACGTACAGTGTGTATTAAACGTCGGGAGAAAATATTTCTGATAACACATATTGATACATATTGAACCGCGATACACTCGTGAATGTTCATTTTGTGCAATGGATATTAGACATATAACATAGCTGCCTTGAAAGTGTTTGACACATGCTGTTAAAAAACTATTCATACATTATTTGAATTAAGAAATTACAATGTTAGCTGTAGCAAACCCGAAGAAAAGAGTGAGTGAGTGAAGATACTAACGAACGCATAATTTTGTAACTGAATACAGGATGTTCGGTGAAGCGCGGAGAAAACCAATTTATTATAACTAAACATCCTGTATTGGCTGGCAGTTCTTAGGTATTGAGTTAAATTTGATCGTTTATATAGAATATAGTATTATATGTAGATAGAATGCAATCTCGCTGCCATTCTTCATGGCATTTCACTAATAATAATACAGTTTATTGAGACAATAGAAAGTAATACATATTATTTTACAGAAACAAAACTTCTTCTATACCTCTAACTTCTAATATCTCTATACATAAATCGACTGAGTCTGAACTGGGAGAGTATCTCAAGAAGTGCTCTTCAATACAAGGAACAAGTATCAACAACAAACTCTTGAGGCTTCTATATTGCAGAACCAAATTTATAATAACAAACTTAAAGTGTCTAAACTAGGGATTAGTATTATGAGATTAGAATTCTAATACATTTTGCTAATATCTCAACCCTATCAATCAATGACTGGTGAGAACATTTCACATCTTGACGTTTACTAATCTAAAACTCTTCATTTTCTCAAACTTCTGGAAACTTCACAAGACTTAAGTGTCGAGGCAGTACTCAGCACTTGCGCAAGAGTATTATTTTGTCCCGTTTGCTGTTGCGACTTTCGGTCCTTGGGGTCCTGGGGCTCATCAATTAGTAAAGGAAACATCGTCCCGTTTTGATAAGTTTGGGGATCCCAAGGCTGGAGCATTTTTCTCTCAGAGAATTAGCATTGCTATTCAGAGGGGAATGCTATCAGTGTCTTGGGAACCCTACCACCCTCTGACAGCGATGATTATAAAGATATTTTCTATATAATTTTATTTTTATTTCTACTTTAAGTTTATAGTTTTAATTTGTTTACCCATGATTACTGTCGTGTGTGATAAGTATAAATCGTTAATATATGATAACAAATATACGAGTAATTACTGACTGATCATAGTTTTAATTGGTCACGCGAACTTACAATTAAATACGTACATATTAAAAGAAAAATGCGGCTATAAATCGCACTCCGCAATTTCGGCGTTAGACACGCGAACCTTTCAATACTTTAGTCGTGATATTACCTTGGGGCCTTATGTTAACTAGCTGCCGTTGTTCCTGTCATAGGGGGCTAACAGCCTTGGGGTAAATGAAATCTATGAAGCGATAGGATAGCAACCTGTCACCGATGATCCATACATACATACACATCACGCCTGTTTCCCTGTAAAGGGGTAGGCAGAGATCACGGATCCCCATTTGTCCTGATCCTGACAGACCACTTTCGCTTCATTGACATCTTTTATCATACATCTTCTCACACTCTCGGCGGTTATAGGTACTCCTAACGTCACCTTTTTTCAATATAGCGTCGATGATCTACATGTCAGTATAACACCAAAACGAATGTTAAAAGGTGACATAGATATTATTGTTTCCCGAGGTTCAATTCACCCCTAAATGGATAAAGGACGTTAATGTATGTACATAATAGTGTTTATGATAAAAATAAAACTAATTCATTAGGTTAAATATGATTTATTTAAGATTAAAATAATTTACTTATTACTAACGTAGGTCCATTTTTAGTAAAAGCGAAAAGCGATTTAATTAATAAAGAAAATAACTAATTAAAACTAAAAATACATAAAATTATGTATTGAGCAATCAGTAACTTCAAACATAGCCAAATTCATATAAAATTAATTGAATAGGGATAGAAATATTATACATACATAAATTTCAGCTTCTCAAAACTTCCTTCTAGTTATGTCGTAAGAGATGATTAAGTAATAGGAGGTCAAACTTTTGATCTTATTGGGGACTAAGTCTAATAATGCGTTTTAGCAAAATCGCAGTTCAATAACACTTCAGTAATAGTGTGAAGTTGTTAGCCGATTAACAAATGTCAAATTTCACCATTCCAGACAGCAAGTGTCAAAATTCGCCTTCAAAATAGCGATATTAGTCACTTTTGCTAATCCACTGACAACTTAACACCATTACTGCTATTGAACTACGATCTTGTTAAACGCATTAGTATACTTAGACCCCTGGCCTCAAACCTTAGACTACCTAAGTCATAACAATCATAAAGTCTATGTATGTATATATTCCATTCCCACTTATAGCGCCATCTATTGCCTCTGTCTGGTAGCATCAGTGAACCTGATGTTACAGTTTTGCGACGCCATATTAGGAGTCATAAAGTCCCTCAAACTATTGGCCTGGGCCGGTCTGTCGAACGGGTATCCCATGGCCTTACGGTCTGGATATTTGCGGTCTCTAATCCCGCAATAGGACGCCGCGTCGTTGCAGTTGCCGACTGTGTCTTGGTTTATCTGAAAAAGGGTTAAGGTTACAGTCAGATAGACGCCATATTGAAAACGGGTGACGTTTGAAGTAGCTGAGTGTGTTTGGTAAAGGTACCTAACTAAAAAAACATCTTCGATAATCATCCATACCAAAAGAGATATGAAGACGTCGTCGTTCAATATGGTGGTGTTAAATATGGCGACAGTTTGTCATATCCCAAATAATACATTTGTAAAATTAAAAGTCAGCTACTACACATTCTGATAAGGTTTTTAACTAACCCAGCTTAAACCAATTCTAACTTAAATTGACTACACTATTAGATCTTAAAACTTGTTACAATAAATAACAAATATCTTTAATTCAATTGAAAAGGAAAGATGGACGAAAATATTCTATTAGCATCTCATTCTATTCCAATGCAAATCTTACATGAGTCCCTAACTAATAAGACCTTAAGGTAATCCAACTCACCCTATCCTCATTCCAGTCCGAGATCATAGCGAACAGCACACAGGGGTACCCTTGCGCAGTACCCTTGGGCACCAGCATATGGTGAGGCCACCCACAGCCACAGAAGTCGAATTCCGCTGCCTCATTAGAGCCAGGGTCACCAGGTCTGGTCTCCTGGCGTCTGAAGGTCCGTTCGTAGGGGATGGTGACTGAGGAGTCAGTGCTGCTGCGACGGATCGTGTTGTTTCCGGGACGTACTGGGTATGGGAAAAGTGGTTTTAGAACGTGCTTATTGTGATATGTTCAGAATAGGAGTTTTTAGGTATGGAGGAACAATATTATCTATAGTGCAGGAATTAAGGTGATGAAAGCTAAGAATTGAGGGTGCACAAATAGATTTTAATTTTGAGTTAGGTTCCTCTCAGAATAAATACCAATGAAAATGTTTAAACGTATTTAAAAAATGTAATGGTTAGTTATATGTGTCTTTAACGATAAAAGACCTCTGTACGTCTGTACTATTAATACCTTCATACAGTGACTAGGAACTCGACACTTTAAATGAAAACTATTTACTTTTATTCAATGTTTCACATCACTCACCCCTCAGCTACAAAGCCATACACTCTCTCTTTTTACCTCCTGTTACTCGTCAGTATATACTCACATCCTTGCGTGAACTTGTCCAGCTCAATCATGTGCCTCCGTTGGTTCTCGAAGCTCATCTGCTGGCCGTTTTCGTCCTGAACTGGCGCTATGAAGATACGAACCGTACCCATCATAGCCTGGCCAGTGTTGTTCGTGCATTCGATGCTGTGAAGAATAATTTAGGTTATTGTAATATGATAATGGAAGGCTGTGGTATATGTATGTGTTGTAAGAAAAATGGGAATAATAAGTGACTGATAGATATTCGATCTAATTAAGAAGTAATTGAAACTCCTACATAAATACGAATGTATGTAAAAAAAAATGTATTATGCAAATTATTCATTGATACTAGTATATTATTTTTATTTTATTTTGGTCTACAAACATATATACAAGAGATTAAAGTTAATGACATTAAGCTTAGTGAATCAAATAATTGTATGTATAACATCGTTGACCCAGATGTGATTCACAATAGTATTACTTAAACTACAAAAGAGAGACGAAGATGTGAATTGTGAAAAATTTAAGCTTACACTTACAGAAAATACAATCAAAGAGTTTTATAATTAATTAACAATATTATGTAGTATTTCGTAAGTTGTCACTTTAAACAAATTCTTTTGTAGTAAACTCACATATTAAATAATCAAATTCAATACAGTATACAGTGAGAATGGCATCGAGTGGACACTGGACTAGCACCCAGTTAACTATAACATCACAACCATAGTAAACGTAAACTTGTACTTACTTTGAAGTATATTTATATACTTACACATATTCAAAGTCATCATGCGTGAGGTGGGTAAACTGAGCCAAGATGCTACCCCTGGGTGAAAAGTCCAATCCACGGCTTAATTCCAGGAGACTCTGTTCCCATTGGGTGCGGATTGTGTCTCTGCCACCCCCGCTTTGGATGTTCACTGAAGATACACGGACGCCTGGGAAGTCCAACTGCGGGTAGGAAAAAATAACGTAAAATACATATACATTCATGTCGTTTAATCCCTTTCGTGGTGAAAAAACCTTGGATACATTAATATCTCCTAGGTTATTTTTAACACGAATATTAGTCGTTTATTCTATAGCCACCTCGAACCCAATACTCAATGTGACAAATGGTAATCTATATCGCAGTTTACAAGCACTAATTACTACCTGTTCAGGAAACAGGCAGAAACGTAGCATTCGGTGAGGGATAATATCGTGAAATTCATTAAATTTAAGGGGTTGGGGGGGATTTGAACCCACTGATACAGAGTCAAGCCTCAAACAACTGAGCTACATTAAATTTAACGTAGCTCGTTTATTTATAAATACGACGTAGCTTTGTTGTTTGGAGCTTGACTCTGTATCAGTGGGTATAGGGTTCAAATCCCGGTTGAGCATGTACCAACATAAATGAAGTTCTATGTACATTTTCGTAATAAAAATACATTTACGAAATGCGTCGAATACTACGGTGAGGGAAAACTTCGTGAGGAAACCTACCTGTTCCCCGAACATGTAATAGTTAGTGCTTGTAAATGACGACATGGCTTGCCACCTGTCACATTAAGTACTAACTATCTGGTTAACACGTGGGTTAGAGGTAGCCATAGAATTACTACCGCTACCTCTGCGATTGTGGAGATGGATACCTGGACCTCTGATGATCCTGAATGCGTTTTTTTGCCCTTTAATCACTAGGTACATAGTATAAAACAAAGTCGCTATCTCTGTCCCTATGTCCTTTTGTATTCTTAAATCTTTAAAACTACGCAACGGATTTTGATACGGTTTTTTTAAAGGATAGAGTGTTTCAAGAGGAAGGTTTATATGTATGATAACATCCATTAAATAGTGGAGTAGGCTATATATTTTATACCCGTGCGAAGCCGGAGCGGGTCACTAGTAGTCTAACTTACCCGTTCCCGGGTGTACATGGGCAGCGTAGCTTTGTACCTCTGGAACAGGTCATCAATGTAAGCGTGCCACCTGTAGAACACTGGGTCCCTCATCGCCGTCGCCGAGTCCCCTATCACGCCGTATTGCTCCTGGAAGGTAGACAGTGTATTAATGTAATGTTCTTGCAACTTTGTATTGGTTCTGTGAATTCGTATAGGGCAACACACATACACATCACACCTGATTCCCTAAAAAGGGCAAGGCAGAGATCACGGAACCCCATTTGTCCTGATCCTGATAGACCACTTACGCTTCATTGACAGTCATATATCTTCCCATACACACTCGGCGTTTATAGATACACCTTACGTCATCCTTTTTCAATATAGCGTCTATCTGACTGTCATATGTCTTATTGGGCCGGCCCGTACGTAACTTGTATATAGGGCAAATGGGGCGGGAAAACAAAAGGAGGGTAGAACTAATACAGATGAAATTGGAGACATTACTGAGGAAATAGGAAGTGAATTGTGTGTAGAACAGAAGAGCGTATATCATAATAATAATTTAGGACATTATTACACTAATGGAACTAGCCCCTTGGTAAGTTCATTAAGACTTGTGTTAAGGGTACTAGCCAACGTATATTTATGAAATATATACTTATTATATATAGATAAATACATATATAGCATATATAATCAACAACTAGACTGGAAAGCAGAAGAAAAGCGTAGTTCTTAACTCTGCGTCCACCGGGAATCGAACCCGGGACCTCATGATTAACGTTTAGGTGGTCAACCAATCGCGCCACGGAGGTCGTCAAATGTGTTAATATCTAAATAGAATCATCGTTCCAACGGTACACAAGATAAGTCGTCAGTACCTAACATGACCTATACATACATATATATTCACGTCCTCTAATCCCTTTCGGGGTGGACAGTACCTACGAGATAAAATATCTTCTAGGTCACTTTTTAGCATGAATATTGGAGTTTTGATGTCTTATGGAACATTGGAGACAGGTTGCTAGCCCATTGCCTAATTGATTCCAATTTTTCCCTCTTCATTTAGTTCCCTCCTACGACATGCCGGGAAGAACGGCAGTTAGTTAGCATTCTTTTGCGCCCCAGACTAGAACGGGACATATAAATAAACATATTATACAAGAATTCAATCTAGTATTTCTGAAGAACGTATAGTTTACTAAGATTAGGAAAAAACGTTAAACCATGATCTCTGCCAACCCCTTTGTCAGTTCTGTATGTACACCAATGATTCCAACATAAGACCAGCGTTGCGTTTGCTATCAAACGCAACATACCCAGCTGAGTTGGAACCCTTTTGCTGCGACCATGACATGCACAAGTTTTATCCTAGTTAAACCCTAGTAAACTTACAAGTTTTAATTGTAAACGTTTTATATTGTGTATGTTTTTGTGGCTGTAAATAAACGCTTTTATTATTATTATTACTTACCAAGTGCCTATGATCTGGATCATGAGTATAGGACAGGAAAATGTGACCCATGTTATGCATATCACCGTAGTACTGTCTATTCCGGCTGATGATTGAGGATTCCATCAGATTTCCCAACACGTCTATTCCTGTCTCTTCATCAAGTTGCATGGTGCGACCATTAGGCTGGAAAAAGATGGGGCATATAGTTACGACTATAGTTTTTAAAGGAGTAGATAGAATTATGAGGCCTTATCATCGTGGATAGACTATCATAGCTACTACATCTATATTATAGATTATTCTATTTTCTGAAATTTCACAGTCTGTCTATTTAGGTTTAAGGCAGTTTCCGTCATAAGATATAAATGTATGATCAATGTATCTTCGAGACTTAAAAATAAATAAGAAACTTGTTATCGACATGTAAAAGGTGACATTTTTTTTAGATACTTTTTCGAACATTTTTTATTACCATCCCAATTTTATTATATGTTAATTTATTTATTCTAACAAGATAACATACTTTACTTTAAATCGTATACTAATCATAACATAAATAATTACTTTAAAAATTATTACTATACTACTTAATTTCAGCTTTCGCGAACCAACTAGAGACAAAACTTTTTGTTCTATCCACTTTTTCAGATATCATACATCTCAGTATATTCATACATACATATATTCACGCATCTACGTCCCGAAAGGGACAGGCAGAGACTATCGATTGCCACCTGGAACGATCCTAATAATTCTCCCTTGCTCCACTCACACCCATTAACCGTAAATTAAATAAACGATTACTTTAAACTTATACCAGTATAAAATAATTTAAAAGTCCATTTACACAGTCATGAATATCTGTAACTAACCTCAAAGTTTAAGCAGTCCTAAACATTTATTTATACAAGTAGTCAAATAAACTCACCAGCTGAATAGCACCATTGTCAATAGCCTCAATGAACCGTTGCCTATAAGTCTCCAATTCGGAGACGTCAGCTCGTATTTGGTCCACTGGCCTATCTAGATCTCGTAACACGGAATTTTCGAATCTGTAAGGGTTAAACGATTCATATTATATACCTTTCAGGGTAAACTGAAACTTGGAGTAAAGATCATATGATCCTGAGAGATATATATCTCCTTATCGCGTAAGTTTTTATAAAATAAAGTTACCTTTATTAACCCGACGTTTCGGCTACGTTGCAGCAGTCATGGTCACGGGCAGACTAACTAGGTTACTATATCTCCTAGATTACTTTTTAGAATGAACATTGAGATATAAGAGTGCAAAGATACATTCATATACATTCACACCAAAAATCCCTTTCAGGGAGAACATAACCTTGGAGACAAGATGATAACTACTAGGTTACTCTGGAGGATCAATATTGAGGCTGTGTCAAATTGAATATTGATGACAGGTTGCTTGCCCATGGCCCAATTAATCCATTTACCCCTGGGCCCTTAGCAGCTTCTTTCTATTTACCCATACCTACTTAGTCGTCTCCTACGACATGCCGGGAAGACAGACAACATTATTTTATATTCACATATGACATTGTTATAATAAAAAGCCGATCCTTGATCTCTACATACTTTGTATGCAAACTCTCTAGTGATGTATATACGAACCTTGGCGGCCAAGAGCGGCTGGCCACCTGCGAGTCCAGCTTGGGGAAGTACCCCTCGGGAATGGGCTCCCGGAAGTTGTCCAGACGGGTCACGTTGCCCAGACCGTTGCAGTAACGCTCGCAGTTGTAGCTGGAAAGTAAATGGCGAAATGTAGGAGTGGCTAAAGTCTTTGGAGACGACAGTCAGTTAAGCTTTCATTGTATCGATATAGTATTTGAAGTGTACATATTCGGAGAACTGGGTGTTAGTAAATGAAAAATATGTTTCCTGTATACTGTACTATAAGGATACTGTAATAAACCCGTGTTTTATAAGATATCTAGTACTTAATGTCACAGATATCATGACGGTGTATCAATAAATACAATTGTAATGTTATGTTATGCAAAACTAAAAGTTAGAAAGACACCAAATTCGATAAATATCTCACGTCTCTATATCAACCCAGTCCCGTGTTAGCATCGGACGTAAAAAGACATTCTTCACGGCATGCCGTAAATGGCTAAGGGACTTATGGTCAATGGATTCTGTCACCAATATTCCATATGGCATCACAACCCTAATAAACCCGCTAATAAGTGACCCAGATGTTTTTCATGTCTCCAAACTTCTGTCCGAAAGGGATTAAAGGTTGTGAATGTATATGTCACTATACTAGTTACTGTCGACTATTACAGTGACTATTTAAAACAAAAAACAAAACAAACGCATTCACGACCATTAACCCTTGCGGGGTAGTCAGAGGTTCAAGTGACCATCTCCGCAATTGCGAAGGTAGTCATTCTATGGACACCTCGAACCCACGTGTTAACCAGATAGTCAGTACTCAATGTGACAGGTGGTCAGCCATGTCGCCATTTACAAGCACTAATTATTACCTGTTCGACGAACAGGTAGGTTTCCTCACGATGTTTTCCCTCACCGTATTATTCGATGCATTTCGTAAATGTGTTTTTATTATTTACCGCGCAATAATCTGCTGATGCATGTAGTAAAACAGCTCCCCTCTCCTGTCTTTGTTGACTATCGCCCTGTCAGCAGCGTCGAAGGGGTAGACAAGATGCCAGTGCCAATGGTGCAGGTTCACGCCTATATCCTCACGGAAGTAGGCTATCCTCTGCTCTGGATCTGCGCTGGAGGCGGTGTAATTGGTCGGAATGACTATTGGCATCTGGAAATGTTAAGGTTGACTATTGAAGGGTTTCAGTGGCTATTGGAAGCTTTTAATAGAAAAGTTTATTTAAGGTTGGTAAGGATCCCAATTTTACTATAAAAATGTCATTATGAAAATAATGTCCAGTACTCCCATTCAAGTATAAAGATAGAACCTAACCTTAAAATAATACCTACTCAAAAAAATAAAGCCGCCGGTCTTCCTGGTAAGTGGTAGGAGGCGACTAAGGGACCAAGGTACATGGTTAAGTACTAAAATGGTTATATAATATTAATTGTTGTACAAGTATAGAATTCTTATATCCTCGGTTATACGAATAAATTAAATATTTTTAAATATAATTTTATAATAAATGATAACACTCATCATAGGTACATTTGTAGCTTAAAATTCTTAATTTTTCTAGCTTTAAACAGTTTTATTCAAAAAAAAACAAACTAAATCTTTTTATTCCCAAATAAATAAACCACACGCTTCTCGACTCTAACCCTGTCAGGGTAGTCAGATACCTCTTTGACTACCATTGTATCTACAAAGGATACTATTAATCCTCACCCTTGACCCTTCAGGCACGGTGGTGGCCACCTCCCTGGCGCGAGGGAAGACCTTGGGGTTCACGAACTTATCAGGGAAGGTCTCTGCCAGGGTTGGGATGTTCAGGCCTTTGGTGTCTGGTCTGGAATCAGAAATAACATGCATTATATACCTCAATATAGGCTATGAAGTAAGATTGCTCTGAGTAAAAACAAAAAAAAGTTGAAATATTCCATATTTAATATGTACAGATACAGACATACGGTGACATGGTTTACCGCCTGTGTAACAGTCGGTATTGATTATTAGGTTAAAGGTGGGTTTAAAGTGGACAAAGAAAATCATGATCTTTACTTGATGATAGACACTTAATCTAATTACTAATTGACTAATGGCGAACCATGTCGGCTGCTCAAGATGCCACGTCATGAAGACCACGACCGCTCTGATAAGAGCGTAACGATTGAGAAGAAGAATTGACTAATTCGCAAGGATAATACCTCAGACTACTATTCAATTTCTTGGCCGAGAATGCTAATTTTATTTTACATTATATACATATGTTTGAGTACGCATGTCCTGTTTTAGTTTGGGGTTTGAATTGTATGCTTTCCAGGTGATATATGATATACAATGTAAGAGAATTGTAGGAAAAGTATGTATGTAAGCTTACCTGTGCAATAAAGCGACAGACAGACAGTAGTTGAACAGATGGGGGTTGATATGCAGCTGGCAGTAGCTGCAGACGGATTGCAGATCGTCCACATCACGCATTCCTGGAATAAAAATAAAACATGAGAGCAAAATCGAAGCCTTAAAAGCTATATTAAAGGGGAATAGATTTATAAGGTAAAGATAGGACTAGGAATAGAATTATGTGAATATGATTGTCATATTAATAATACACTAATTTACTGTATTAATGAGAAAACTACGATGAGAAAAGTACGGTGAGGGAAAATGTCGTGAGGAAACCTACCTGTTCCCCAAACAGGTAATAGTCAGTGCTGGTAATACAAGAAATAGTTAGTGTTTGTAAATTGCGACATGGCTTACCACCTGTCACATTGAGTACTCACTATCTGGTCAAGCCGTGGATTTGAGGTGGCCGTAAAACTACTACCTCTGCGATCGCGGAGATGGAAACCCGAACTACCCCGTAAGGGTTAATGGTCGTGAATGAATTTTTTATATCAGGAGTACCTACAACAGCCGAATATGTATGCAAAGGTATAATACCTCTGTATATATAGCTCAAATACATAGTTAGCTTAGCGGAAGTTGCATGCTATAACCTCAGAAACCCTCTATCTCTGAAACGGGCACATGTATTGTATGAAGGGTTACCAACCCATCATAATATCGATGAGCTTGCCAGCCATCTTCCGGTGCTTGGGCACGAACAGGGAGAACTGCTCGTAGAAAGGCAGTTGCTTGGGTAGCGAGAGGTCGGGCAGGGCGATGTTACGAACGGGGACTACGCGGCCGGCATCTTCGCCGAAACGGTTGGAAAGCTGCGTTGACACCTTCTTGTATTTGTCTGGCTGGAACGGGAATTATTAGGTTAGTATGAATTATAATAGTTTAACGTAGGATAAGACTGAATATTTTGTTCAGTCCGAGAGAGGAAGTGAATGTGTATGTGAGTTTATAGTATATCAACGTTGCAATTGTCCAACATTCGTAAAACACCAAGCTGAGACGGAACTTTTTTTACACCACAATGGCATACACAAGAACTACTTGTGTGTTTGTATTAAAATCAGTGCTTTTCCTGAGTTGTATTATGTCTTCGTGTGTGTCTTGTAGTTGTGAAATAAACTTTTTTATTGTTATTATCATTAACATGAGATAGGACATGATATTTTTTGACAGTCCAAGAGAGGAATTGAATGTGAATGTGAGTGGTGTATTATTATATGAAATCCAATGTATTCGGCGATAGGCTGGTTACCTGTCACCAATATTTTGTATTAAAAATATATAACACTATATACATACACATTATTACTTTCTTTGATCCCTATAGGGCTGAACAGAATAGCAATTAATCCACATTTTTAGCAAAATTACCATGGTTCCAATTACTGATATGGAATATTGGTGATATTGCCATGATTCTGATGATTCATACATTATATTGAGTACAGATTGCTACCTTGTATTGTGATATTCATTTTCTATGTCTATCCGCGGAGAAAGACTGCTAATTAGCCTTCTTATTACGTCCCAGGCTATCACAGTACTGTTATCATATCCATAACATAAACTCAACATTCACCATCATTAACCGTTGCGGGGTAGTCAAAATTTGAGTGTCTATTTTTGAATACATATGATATTAAACCTTGGGGTCCTTTCGAAGTGGACAAAATCTTCACGATATAATGTCTCCTAGGTCACTTTTTAGCATGAATACTGAGGAAATGCCATATAGAACATTGGTGACATGTTGTTAGCCTATCGCCCAATAGATTCCATCTACCCCTGGTTCCTAAGTCACCTCCTAGTATATGGCGGAAAGAATAATAATATTGTAGGAAGTTATTACACCAATTGAAATAGCTTGGTTTGGTATGGTAATCAGATAACTTTATAAATTTATCGTGATATGACCCGGTCTCACATAGTTAATAAAATAGCTTGGTTTGGTAAGTACATTTAAGACTTGTGTGTGAGATTTAAGAATGACAGCTAGTTAGCTATTTAAATATACTTACGTAGAAGTTGTCAGGAATCTGGAATGCTGTTTTGGAGCTTCCCTTGGTCACGAAACATGGCTCCGAAGGGCGGTCGTAGAACAGAAGGAGATCGTTCTTGTTGGCCATGGCTGGTGGATGATGGGTGAGGCTGGAAAGGAAAATTCATTAAGAAAGGTCTTTTAATGGGTATTGAAATACAAAAAAGATAAACGCGTTCACGATAAACCCTTGCGGGGTAATTATAGTTTTAAGAGATTCGCGATTTACACTCATGATTAATAACTAGCACGACTCAGTCTGCCCGTGACCATGGCTGCTGCAACGTAGCCGAAACGTCGGGTTAATAAAGGTAACTTTATTATATAAAAACATACGCGGTAAGTCCCGTTAGTTATTAATCCTTGCGGGGTAGTCAGAGGTTCAGGTGTCCATCTTCACGATTGCAAAGGTAGTAATTCTATGGCCACCTCGAACCCACGTTTATATGAATAGTTAGTGCTTGTAAATGGCGACACGGCTTACCACCTGTTACATTGAGTACTGACTATCTGGTTAACACGTGGTATTGGAACGTACTTAAATTTTTCATGTTTCAGTATTTAGTAGTTTATTGCATAGTTGTGGAAACAAGGTTGTAAAAAGTTAAATATTGAACTATCACTTATTACCCTAGGCCATACGATGTATATTATAACTATAAATTACTAACAAATATCATTAAATTTATTTAAACTATTAGCATTCATACCTCTAGCACAGTTAATAAGGCTGTAATGATAGTAATAATTTGAAATATTAGAGACAAATTACTAAATGAATTATTTCCTAATAAGTAGGTTTCTTTTACTCTTACTCCGTAGCCTTGCACAACATTACGAGAGTAAAGGCAGTTAGTCTGTGGCCTCACCAACTCACTATTAAATAGAAATAGTCAGCGTTTATGGTTTCCATATAGTCCAGTTTTGCCCTTGCCTATATAGCTAAAACAAGAGCTGACTTGCCTATTAACATTGCTTACAATAACAACTAAAATAAGACTTACCGGGTTGTTAAAGGCAACGAGGGAGGTAGGGGAAGGAGCCGTAATCCCTTACGGCAGATGACTGTGCCCCGAACACATACAGACGAACTTATATACACCTAAAAATATTGAAAAGCCGAGTGCAAAACGTGTGCAAGCTTAGAATACTCCCAACGGAAATTCAACCACATTTTGATAAGCGGTTTCGGTTCGTATCCCTTCTCATGATATTTGGGTTTATATTACGACTGATATCTTTGTACTGGAGCAAGACATCACGTCTGATTACCTGTAGAAGGGTAGGCAAATTACGGATCCCCATCTGTCCCAATCCTGACAATCCACTTACACTTTTTGATACTCATACATCTTTTCATACACACTCGGCGGTTATAGGTACTTCCAACGTCACCCTTTTTAATATAGCGTCGATCTAAAGAATGTGTATCTATAAGTCTAGAAGGGGTGTTCAGAACGGTAAGTTTCGAATAACTTTTAGTCGCAAGTATGGAGAAAGCTTAGTAGCTTTGATGATAGCGAGTTTCTAGTTTACAAAAGTACCTAAATAGAATGCTAACTAGCTGCTTCTCTGCACATAAAGGACAATATATGGGCCAACGTATGAATATGAACAATATAATGTCATATAAGTGACCTAGGATATATTATATCTCCAAGGTTCTGTCCACCTCGAAAGGGATTAAAGGACGTGGATGTATGTATGCATATGAATGTCATAGCAGCCCTCTGAAAAGGATGAACTGACGTAAATGACATGAGAAAACTAATCTCCAAACGGTTTCATCGTCGACCTACTGATGTTAGGTATACTAGGTAAGTACTTTTAATGTCATGCAGGAAAGAATACCTACGTTCCAGCTAACACAGGTCAATTTGTGAAAATTAGTAGAAAAAACATACATTTTCGTAATAATACATTTACGAAAGCGTCGAATACTATGGTGAGGGTAAAAAAAACATCGTGAGGAAACCTACTTGTTCCCAGAACAGGTAATAGTTAGTGCTTGTAAATGGCGACATGGCTGACCACCTGTCACGTTGAGTAATAACTATCTGGTTAACACGTGGGTTCGAGGGGGTCATAGAATTACTATCTTCGCAATTGCAGAGATGGACTCCTGAACCTCTGACTACCCCGCAAGGGCTTAATGGTCGTGAACGCGTACGTAGAAAAAAGGACCGCTTCCCAAATGGAGCTAGATTCGATCAAACAGCCTATATCAGTTTACTGCTGGACATCATCAATTGTGCCTTTCATCCAGCCAGTACCAGCGACCTTCTTCAAGTCATCGGGCCATCGGGCATTGGCAGGTAGAAACCTAGATTGTAGTTTTGTTTTCTATTTTCTCTATCACATAATCTTTTTATACACTTTTTCCTGTGGGACTTTATCACTACCGCATTCATTTCAAGACGGGTGTACGTAGTGTGAAGAACAGAAGAGCATGTATGAGAAGGATAATGGGTGTGAGTGAAAAGAGATTTGTCAGGATCAAACGATAATCTGCCTATTCCGTTAGGAAAGTAGAGGCGAGAATGTATGTATTTAATGTTTTTAAAGTGAGGAAATCCTACTCCATTGGAATAACAGTTTGTAAACTGCATACGGCGCGGCTGCAAAGTACATAGCATGTTAGGTGACCAATGGATTAGCGGTAATGATGAATGAGACATCCGTATATTATTTTACATTGCGTATTTTGGAGTGATGTTCTGTCTACGCCACAAAAGATAAGGGCGTGTATGGATAAAATGGTTAAATAGTTAATGAGTAGACGTGTTAATATATTGTACGTAGGTATATTTTACAGTTTTTCGAATGTATGAATAGGTACTTTTCAATTTGTAGTTTTTGTGGTTTTATGTTTAATACATAATCGCCATTATGATTAACTGAGGTTCTGCCCACCCCGAAACTGATTCAAGGCCGTGTGTATTCACAGTAATGAGTATGTGCATAATCCAAAGCTATATTTATTGTATCAACAAATTCAATTAAAAGTACACTCGACACGCCGCGTTCAATGATGTTATTCGTCGTGCTCTTGTCGCTATCGACGTGCCTGCTGTGCTTGAGCCCGCTGGTTTGGCTCGCGATGACGGTAAGAGACCTGACGGAATGACTATCATTCCTTGGAAATGTGGAAGGACTTTGGTGTGGGACGCCACATGCGTGGACACTCTGGCTCCATCCCATCTCGCTGGGTCGGCTAACGGGGCTAGCACTGTGGCCACTCTGGCCGAATCACAGAAGTCGAGGAAGTACTCTCCTGGGGCTCATCAATTAGTAAATGAAATATCGTCCCGTTTAATTGAAAAGTGGGATGTAAGGGGGCACACTATCACCCTAGTGCCTCAAGCCAACCTCACCTGCCCGTGGTGCATCCTGCTTTATAACTAACGAGGCTCTGGCGACCGACAAATGGCGGTATAACCATTTCTTAATCAAGCGTGGCTAAATGCAACAGACCAGTGACGGGCAGCAGCGTCACTGGTGCGAAGAGCTACGTTCTGCGCTCACCAACCCGCCTGCCCAGCGTGGTGAGTAAGGGCAATACCCCCCATGAAAAAAGCGAGAAACACATGGCCCCCAGTTCCCGGTCGCCCTACTATTCCGGCCCACGGCAGCGGTCTCGGTTACGGTAGGGCAGGGGGTGCTAAGAATCCCCGGGTTACGGACAGCTGCCACAAATTGACACTGGCGACGTACAATGGACGCAGTCTACGGCTGGACGAAAGCCTGGCGCAACTGGAGGTAGAACTGACTAATTTAAGGTGGCATGTTCTGGGGATATCGGAGGTCCGAAGATCTGGTGAGGACACCATTACCCTAGAATCAGGCCATCTGTTCTACTTCCGGGAGGGCGACCAGAAGTCACAGGGTGGCGTAGGTTTTCTCGTCAACAAGGTTCTCCGTGACAACGTGCTGGAGGTTTCGAGTGTGTCGACCCGGGTAGCGTACCTAGTACTGAAACTGACCAAGAGATACTCTCTTAAGGTCGTGCAGGTATATGCGCCGACGTCGGCATACCCAGACAGTGAGGTCGAGGTGGTTTATGAAGATATCGCCAAGGCGATGCATAACACCACCAAGACCCACTACACCGCTGTCATGGGGGACTTCAATGCCAAAGTGGGAGTGCGCGAATGCGATGAATCGCGTATCGGAGCGCACGGGGTTGGATGCAGGAATGCCAGGGGGCAGGTGCTGGTCAACTTCCTGGATAAAGAGGGGCTGTTCTGCATGAACACCTTCTTCGAGAAAAAGCCCCATAGGAAGTGGACCTGGCAGAGCCCAGTTGGTAGGACGAAGAACGAGATCGACTTCATCTTGGCTGACAAGAAGTATGTGTTCAGGGATGTCTCAGTGGTTAATAGGTTTAAGACCGGCAGTGACCACCGCCTTGTGAGAGGCACCCTGAATTTCGACTTTAAAGCCGAGAGAAGCCGATTAAGACGATCCGTTCTTCGCCCAACGATGCTCCAATCCGTGCACAGCTCTGAAGCGTTCCAGCTGGAACTACGCAATCGCTTCGAAGCACTGAATACCACGGCAAGTGTTGACGAGAACCTCGATGATGTGGTGAGGGTACTTCGCGAAGTGGGTGGAAGATGCTTCAAGGGAGGGCGAGGCAGCCGAAGGTCTAAACTCTCAAGCGGAACCCTGGAACTGATGCGGATTCGACGTGAATTGCCAGAGGGAGCTTCGTCAGATACCCAACGTCTCAATAAAACTATCCGAAAATCGGTAAGACGCGACCTCCGAAGCTACAATGCGCAACTCATCAAAGAGGCCATTGAGCAAAATCGGGGGTCGAAAGTCTTCTGTAAAAGAATGGGTACGTCTAATCTGATGAAGCTGAAAACCTCAGAGGGCAGAACCGTCACTTCAATTCCGGGGATTCTTAAGGAGGTTGAGGGCTTTTACGGCCATCTATACTCCTCGCATGCCCCGAAGCCTCCACCCAATGCGAAGGACCCAAGGGCCACATTGGTGCGCCACTACACTGATGATCTCCCGCTCGTGGACGAAGACGAAATTGGGAGCGCTCTCAAACAACTTCGTAATGGGAAGGCTCCCGGCGAAGACGGAATTACCTCGGAGCTTCTAAAAGCGGGAGGAGCTCCAGTCCTGCAGAAGCTCAAGCACCTATTCGATTCCGTCATAGCTAATGGGACTACCCCGACGGCGTGGAGTGAGAGCGTGGTGGCCTTGTTCTTCAAAAAGGGAGACAAGGCCCTATTGAAGAATTATAGGCCTATCGCGCTCCTAAGCCACGTCTACAAGTTGTTCTCGAGAGTGCTCACAAATCGTCTGACCTCAAGATTTGACGCCTTCCAGCCGCCGGAGCAGGCCGGATTTCGAAAAGGTTTCAGTACCGTAGACCACATCCACACAGTGCGGCAGGTTATACAGAAGTCTCATGAGTATAACCAGCCGCTGTGTCTTGCCTTTGTGGACTACGAGAAGGCCTTCGACTCCATCGAGATCTGGGCTGTTCTGGAATCCTTGCAGCGATGCCAGGTCGATTGGCGTTATGTGCAGGTGTTGAGGAGCCTATACAGCGTGGCATCGATATCTGTTCAAGTCCAAAACCAAAAGACAAGTCCTATACAGTTGCTCAGAGGAGTGAGACAGGGGGATGTCATCTCCCCGAAACTGTTCACGAACGCACTGGAGGACGTCTTCAAAACTCTGGATTGGACTGGGATGGGTATCAATGTCAATGGCAGATACCTCACGCACCTCCGTTTCGCTGACGACATTGTCATAATGGCGGATTCGCTGCAGGATTTACAGGGAATGCTGCACAGTCTTAACGCCGCCTCACGGTCGGTCGGTCTCCGGATGAACTTGGACAAGACAAAAGTCATGTTCAATGAGCTCGTTGTCCCGGGGCCGATCACGATCAGTGGAGAAACGCTCGAAGTGGTCCAGGAATATGTCTACCTGGGCCAGGTTCTACAAATGGGTAGGGACAGCTTCGAGCGTGAGATTTCCAGAAGAGTGCAGCTGGGCTGGGCAGCATTCGGGAAGTTGCGTCATATCTTCTCGTCGCCACTACCGCAGTGTCTTAAGACCAGGGTTTTCAATCAGTGCGTCCTACCTGTAATGACATACGGTGCCGAGACGTGGAACATGACAGTCGGGCTGGCTCACCGATTACATGTCGCTCAGCGGGCAATGGAACGTTCGATGCTGGGTATCTCGTTAAGGGACAGAGTCCGGAACGAGATTATCCGGCAGAGAACCAATGTCGTAGACATTGTCTATCGATGTTGCAAGCTGAAGTGGCAGTGGGCCGGTCACGTCTGTCGCAGAACCGACGACCGTTGGAGCAAAGCGGTTCTCGAATGGCGGCCGCGTCTCGGTAAACGTAGTGTAGGACGCCCCCCTGCCAGATGGACTGATGACCTGAAAAAGGTCGCTGGTAGTGGTTGGCTGAGGGCCACGAGTGATCGTGTTTTGTGGCGTTACCTTGGGGAGGCCTACGTCCAGCAGTGGACTGTCATAGGCTGATTGATTGAATTGAAAAGTTTAGGGATCCCAGGGCTGGAGCATTTTTCTCTCGGAGAATCAGCATAGCTATTCAGAGGGGGACTATCAGTGTCTTGGGAACACCCTCTGACAGCGATGATTATAAAGATATTTTCTATGTAATTTAATTTTTATTTCTACTTTAGGTTTATAGTTTTAATTCATTGTTGTATTGTATATAATAAATAACATTACGTATCACTACATAGTATAAAACAAAGTAGCTTTCTCTGTCCCGTTGTATGCTTAAATCTTTGAAACTACGCAACGGATTTTGATGCGGTTTTTTTAATAGATAGAGTGATTCAAGAGGAAGGTTTATATGTATAATAACCTCCATTAAATAGCCAGAAGTGCGAAACCGGAGCGGGCCGCTAGTATATATTAAAAAAAAATTTAAAGTACATGGGTAAAACTAAAAAATAAAATAACCGATTGGGTTTTTAGAAAATTTATTGTATGAAGTATATGTTAAGTTACTATAAATAAATTTGGATTATCTTATATAAACGTGTTACTGCGATCCATTGAGTATAAAGTAACAGTTCGACAACCGTAGTCTAAGCCCGATTGGCGTCACAAACGAGAGAAGACAAAATTAATTTCACGAAATAAAAAATTAACTAGTCAAACAAGTTTCATGAAATAAATTTTATAATCAAACTTAATTAACAAGCATATTCCTACGAGAGATTAGTTTCACTTCCCTCACATACAGAATTCGTAAATAATTAGTGTTAATTTAATTACATACATAGTATGCCTGAAACCAATTCGTAACGCAAATCGGGCTTAATTAAAACATCAGATATACAAAAAACGAGCAAAGCTATTTGTTTATAAGAAAGTTTAATAGAATCATTGAAAATACTTCCAGCGAATGTACATAATAACAAAGAAAACAATAAATTTAGTTATGTACTAACAGATGACTTTAAAACTATGCTAGCTAGATACTAGGAGATTAAACTAAAATTTCTTTATAAATATAAAGTACACTATGTGAGTTATGTCTCGGTGCTCTCAGGCCAGTCACTCTCGCAGGCACTCATCATCCACTCTATCCTGCCGGTAAATGCTAGATGCCGGTGTAAAGGTTCAAATACAGATGTAAATGATAAACAAGATCACATAAGTCGGGGAGAAATGCATAAATCAGGGTCTGCTGCAGGCGGGGGGCCTAACCGCTCTTAAAGAGCAGGATGGCCACCTGGCCTAGGTAGAAGTAGATGAAGTGGCGCGTCTCATGGGTCACGTACGAGCCGAAGTTGCGGCCCACGATGCAGTGCCAGGTGGGGTTGTACTTCTTGTCAAACTCCTTCTTGATGTACGCAGCTATGTCCTGCAAACAAAGATTGGTATATTTTAGTATAAAATCTTCAAAATAATAACAGTTACAGGAAAGGCGTTGATGTAGTGATAAAAACATTTGACACAGTCAGATAGACAACATATTGAATCATTGAATTGTATCTAAGTTACGTGCACTGGATGTCATGCACGCACGGCACGCGAAGTTTCTTTGTATACATTTACATAGCACCGCGTCAAGTATGCGCTTAGCCTACCTAAAGTATGTTGTATGTAAAGAAAATCTCATACCGAATATGTGAAAAAAAAACTCAAAATAAAAGAAACAATCCAGATACAGTGGACACATGGCAGACGTACTGTGCGTACACTGCCTTTGGCGGGTACCAATGGAGGTGTAACTTAAACCAGCAAATGTATGAGGTGTATGAATTACAATGAAACATTGGTGGTTTGCCAGAATCGAGAAAAATGGGTTTATCCCTTATACACTGCTCTGTGAGGTTATGGATGTAAGATGTATGTATGAAATTTCTTTTATCTTCCTCACAAATAACAGCATGAATGTTGAAAAAGTTTAATAGAAAGGTTTGTTATTTTTTCTTCCCTTTACAAGTTATAAATATGAATTTGGTGTTTGTATTTCAGACACATTTAGTTTTACATACAAGGTATCGGTTTCCCTTCAATTGACATATTTGGTTAACATTTAACAAACATTGCTTTTTCAACTGTTTCAATAATGAATGTTAATGAGTTCATGACTTATCCACTTGATTAATCCAATTTGACTACTGATTGAAATGGTAAACAAATACATTTTCTACACTACACTAAACAGAAGATCAATATGTCACAAAAAATGTATGCATGTAGCCATAGAGTAATTTTTTCTTTAGTATAACATGGATGCTATTGCAAGTCTATTAATAATAAAACAGATTGAGCATAACCTAAATCAAGATATTTCCTATTTTAAACAAGATTTACTTCTTATCTTTGCATGATATACATAAACAGAAATAAATAAATCTTTCAGATGTGTTATCTTATTTATATTTACTTTAACAACTAACATGAGACTTTATCTGGACATTCTAAAATAGTAATGTTGGAATTTAATTGCGTGTTTATTTTCCTTGAAATCTGCGTAATATTTTGACTTTGAATTTATTACAGTATACAGTATTATGAAATGTTATGACATTCGTCTTGATGCAGGTGTATGTAGTGTGAAGAACAGGTTTAAAAGAGGTGAAGAACAGAAGGATGATTGATGGGTGTGAGTAAAACTAATGATTTGTCAGGATCCTTTGAGGTGACAATCAACAGTCTATGCCTTTCCCATTAGGTGTGTAGAGGTATGAAAATATGTATGCACATATTCTTGTAAAATTATCTCCTAAATTGAGTTTTTGAGAATCTCAAACCGACAATTAATTAATACGATTTGACAGATAGGTATCTGTCAAAAGCCAATGTAAGCTATGTTTAGCCATACTTTCTACAAAAAAATAAGTCATTGTTCAGTAACAACCTACAGAAAATCGCATGATTCAACATATCAATTCTAAGTCATTGTCATGTGTCTACTTTAGTGATTACTAAAAGATTTACTCCATATATCTTACAACACTATCCATCAAAATACACTATATTCTATGCTTTAAAAAAAGTGCTACTTCAATATGTGAAATAACTAAATCTGGATGACTAGTCCTTTGAGAAATACTATAGAATGATCCATGCTATGATAGTAACTAGGATACACTAATACTAAGGTAAGCAACCAGCCTTTGTTGGCCTGCAGTAGCTCACAACGGCTAAGTAAGAGCAGGTCAATTTCTTTTTTACATGTTAATTAACCAACATGTGATGACTATGTTAGCGCTAATTACCTTTTCTATGTTGAATTTTTCGAGTGCCTGCGTCGCACAGTCTACAGCATCTTGCTGCATCTCTTCGCTCATGTCGGCATTTTTGATTACTGCTTTGCGGTCACACATTTTGACTGATTTTCTGAAATGTTTGAATTTTATATTAATTTTCTTCTCTGTCAAAGCCTACAAGAGCCAAAGAGATAATATTTCTGTTTGTCTGTCAGAGGTTACCCGGATGATTTACAACATAATTTTAATATGAACCATATTAGACATTGTTAGAAGTAATAAAGAATATTTTAAACCAATTTATCTTTTAACCTAGACCCTGTTCAGATTTGTCCAAGTTGTATCTATAAAAGGCTTGATTTCTATTTATAAAACATGTGGGAGATATAAGTGAGAACATTAAGTTAGAATAAATTAATACCTAGGTAAACTAATTAATAACTTGGTGCGAAAGATAAAAGTAACAACGTGTCAATACTGAAAATCCACATCTCTTTGATAAAGGTTACTTATTTATAACGAACGCCTGTTTATTGATTTGTTAGTAAACTAGGGAAAAGGCTAAAAATAGGAATGGCAGGCAACCTTCCAGAGCAGTCCTTGGACTCAATAGCTGACACAATACCCTAATTTACCTCAATACAGCACTGCTAGGATTACGAGAACGCACCAGAACTGATGCAGTGGCTTTGATACCAGTCATAAAACTAAGACAATTTTGCGCGCTCCGAAAGCCAAGGAGAAATTGCTAGATAACTCTTGGATCCATACTTTCGAGGGTCATCACCATAGGAACTTATCAAATTTAATCAATATGCTATCAAGTGCCGGGCACCTCGAGGTAAAAGCTCGCAAAAACCCAAAATCACAATACCTAGAATTATTTCACGGAAATGCAGTAAATATGTAAATATAAATGCTAGTTTTATACAAAATAAAATGAGACACTCAATACTTTTGTTAATAATGAGAAATACTCACTTAGTTCTTCGAGTTTTGAACAAATTATCACAAATAGATTTTGGTATACACCGGAGATTCTGCCGTACGTACTTTTCTTTCTGGAGGATTCTCTCAGAGGATTCTTTCAACGCAGACTGACGCTGACAGATAATAGAGGGCGCACAAGCTTTGTTCGAAATTCAAAACGTAGCCACAGAGAAAACTTTTTCTTTTTAGTTCTAAATTGTATTTCTATCAATACGCTACTATATTTATTAGTAAATGGGATAAACTACATTTATCCCGGGAAGGGTAATTTTTATCTGTACTTAAGTTATTGACACATCGTTGTTAGGCAAATAATATCCTTATTTTTAGTTTCACTACAAGATGACTAAATAGAATGAGAATTATTATTGTTCTTTATTTGGTCTTTGTTAATTTGCATGCCTGATACGGTCGAACACACTGTACCTTATACCAATTTGTAACAACAGTGAATACGTGTGTTTGCAAATAAAGTTTGATTTGATTTGATCTTTAAGTTGTACGCGGACTACCTCGTCCGACTTTACACTCTACTTTGGTTTTATAGATTATTTGTTAGTTCGAGATTATCCGGCAAACAACCAAAGCGAGTGACATAGTCTAGTGGAGGCCGCGTTTCGGCAAACGCAGTGTAGAACGCCTCCTGCCAGATGGACCGAGGAAGTCAAGAAGGTCGCTGGTAGTAGCTGGATGAGAGCCATGAATGATCGTGTTTTGTGGCGTACCCTTGGGGAGGCCTACGTCCAGCAGTGGACTAGTACAGGCTGATTGATTGATTGTTAGTAAACTTTCCAATAATTATTTCCTTTTTCTTAAACCACCACGTAAATATATTTCTTATAATAAAAAAAAATATTTCCTATAATATATATTTTTTCCCATCATAAATATTTTATTACCTATATGTTAAATTTGTAGTACTTTACTTTTAAATCGCTTGGGCACAAAAGTGATATAATCTAAAATATCTGTATAATATGTGGTATTTTCATGTAAATGTAGCATTAACCGAATACTCATGAAAAATGACATTTCAAGACATCACATTACCATATTTTAGTGTCAAACTGTCAACTAACAATAATAAGTAAGGCCGGTGGCGTTGCTTGCCTCTGCTTTACCTGAATCATCTCTTGTTTTCCTCAATTTGCTGATAAATAAATCTCAAACACTAAAATGTCTGGTGGCGGTAGCGGAGGTGGAAGAAATGAGTGCAGAATATACGTTGGTAACCTACCCCCAGACATAAGAACTAAGGACATCCAGGATTTGTTCTACAAATTCGGCAAAGTCACGTTTGTCGATTTGAAGAATCGTAAAGGACCACCATTTGCCTTTGTTGAGTTTGAGGACCCTAGGTAAGTTACATTTTCTTATTTCAGTTTAATTTTAGCCGTAAATATTCTTAATTGATTCACTAAATTCGTACCTACAGAGTTTTATGGCGTTATATCAGTGTCACCGCCCTCAATTTCCGGTCGATAAAGATTATATTTAGGTTAATTTAATTAAATGCTCCTAGTTTGTGTAAAAATTATCTAGAGATCGCGCCACATACGGTGGCAGTTGGAGGCGTCGCCACAGTCGCGTAATTCAGTGTTACCAGTAAACACGCCAAAACTAGCACTCACTGTGCCATACGGCTCGAAACATTATAGGTTTCATTTGTAACGATCTTTGATTGCAGAGCTATAAACTCAAATAAAACAAATTAATATATCAAAGTCAAAATATGTTTATTATACTATTTCAAACATGATTAATAATTAACGGGACTTATCCTTCTTATTATATATTACATATATTATGTGTTCCTTCACTCTGTCCGCAATAGACCGTTTAGTCTGTTCGACATAGGATTTCCCACAGCTGCAATCAATCTTATACACACCCTTATATCTTATATCATGAGTATAAATCGCGAATCTCTTAAAACTATTATTTCAAACATGGCACTGAGCATTGTCTTTACATATTTTTTACCGAGGTTAGATCAGCGGAGACCCTAGCTTGGAGAAGAACTAACAAGAAACTCCGGAAATCAATTTATTATAATCACCCTTAACAAACATAAAAATTACAAAGAGTGGGCAAAAAACACAACGCTGGTAATACTAAATTTACTTTTCATACAAAATAACACGCAATGGCGGAAACGTCAAATTTAGTTCCAAGTTTGGCTACTGCCACCGTATGTGGCGGGTACTCTAGTACGTAAATTCGACTGCAAATAAAGCATAGATAACTGTGTATGTCTAATTTTGTTGTACCTTAATGAGGTACTTTATTAACATTTAATTAACCATAAAAGTGCTATTAGGGTAGGATTAGGATTTAACTTGAAATGAACATGTTTTGTTGGTTTGGTTATAAACATATAAGTTAGTACTAAGTAATATTACATCAACAATAAGCCATTATGAAGGTAGATTTAAATGCCAAATAATCAATGTTTGCTATTGTTTGTCAAGTCATGAATATGGCATAGTAAGCTAACCACTGAAAAAGAGTTACAAGGACCAAAATTTAGATGTAACTACTGAAAAAGAGGACAAAATTTAGAGGTGTGTTTACAAATAATCCTCTTTGCTATATTCATACCTTTTTACTTCAATCAGGGATGCAGATGACGCAGTCAGAGCAAGAGATGGTTACGACTATGATGGATACCGTCTTAGAGTGGAGTTCCCCAGAGGAGGCGGTGGCGGCCACCGTGGGGGCGGCCGTGGTGGTGGCGGAGACAGGTTTGGGCAGCGAGGTGGGGCTAGAGGAGGCCCGCCCTCCAGGCGATCGGATTATAGAGTTCTTGTTACAGGTAAGATATATATTAATATGATATAATTCACCATAGAAGAGTAATCTCATTTTAAAATTCATAAGTTTATGCTTAGCCAAACAAAACTAAAATTGTGATTTAAATCCTGATAGGTACTCAGTGACCACAGAGACTTAACATTTGTGGTTCCCCTTAAATGGCCATGTACAAACTTCACAGCAGTTACATTATTTTGTTTTGGTTGTAATTAAAAGGATGCCAGTGTATGTGTGTTTAAATGAGTTAGTAAATTAAACCAATGACCTACCTTCAGACTCAATAATGATTATCTAATTGGCCTTATAAGTTGGTTGCCTGTTCTCAAAACTTGCCACAAGAACATACATATCCCAATCTACCCATTCCACACTACATTTGTACAAACAATTATCTTCACAGCTGGTTTTCATGTAGCTCAAATATTTCCATTGATTACCCACTCACTGTTGTAACAAAAACTACATGAATAGTAAATTTAAATATAGAATAAAATTTATAAACTAAGCTAAGGCCAAAATGAATTTCATATTCTATAACAGAACAGTGATATAACATTGACAACCATATTTGTCATTTCAGGACTGCCTCCATCTGGCTCCTGGCAAGACTTGAAGGACCACATGCGAGAGGCAGGAGATGTTTGCTTCGCCGACACCTTCAAAGACGGTACAGGGGTGGTGGAATTCCTCAGACACGAGGATATGAAGTATGCGGTGAAGAAATTGGACGATTCGCGGTTTAGAAGTCATGAGGTATGCAATTGATGAAAACATTTTGTTGTTAGACTGTTAGTAGTAGATTTAGTGGTGTTCTCCTATGTTTGTAAATATAAACGAATGTTTCCCTAAAGGTGGTTGTATGCAGTGTGTTGAATACAAGACATTTATGAGAATATTAATGGGTGTTTGTGAAGCAAGGAATTTGTCAGGATTCCAGGTGGTGACCGATAGTCTGACTATCCTCTTAAGGGCGTAGAGGCGTGAATATATGTATGTATGATTAGGTTTTGTCTGATTCAATTAACAGTTTTGAAATTGATGAATATGACATTCATACCTTTTATATGTATTTATGTATTAAAATGTAAACTTTATGTTTTTAAAACAAGTAGCTATATGAGGATGATTGTTACTATTTTATGATTGCTAAGCATATTTATGTATTGTAAAAAACTCATTATTTTAACAACAAACCATAGCCATTCTCTTAATTATGATACCTTTGTTTATTCAATACTAGACTCATTCCTAATACATAATAAATTTGGCAGTAAGCCAAACTACTATTCTCTATCTGACTTAATTATAACTATTTACCTTTAGGGCGAAGTGGCCTATATCCGTGTTAAAGAGGACTACGGCGGTGGCGGCGGCGGCGGCGGCAGCGTCAGTGGTGGTGACAGATTCGGCGGTAGGGATCGGTGAGTACTACTTCGAAAGGAAGAAATAATACTTAATGAGCATAGTAGGCTTCCCTGAGATGTATGGGTTAAGAGTGGCTGTCTCCCAGGTGTATTATATTAATATCTAAGATAGACTAGATTTTATAAGAGTATATCGGTCATGTAGTTCTTAAAAATTAAATGGTGAATAGATGATGATTTAATATTTAAGTATTTAAGGTATTATTAGCTAAATAAGTAAGATTACTTTATTTCTTAAATCTAACTCTCAACATCAAGTTTATTATGCTTGGAGGTTATTTACATGCTTTGATTTTGGACTAGTGATGTATGAATGTAGAAATAGATGTACAATAAATATCATACAACCTTTACTTACATAATGTTTTTGTATCGACCAGGTCCCGGTCCTACAGTCCAAGAAGGCGAGGATCTCCCACCTATTCCCCCGTTCGTCGCTCGTACTCCAGATCCCGCTCTCGCTCCCCGCACGCGTACTAAGGTTTGTAACGCACTGTTTTAGCTACATACATACATATTGTGTCACATATAGGATATTGTATAGATGTGTATCTCATAGGATAATGTTTGTAGATAGTGCTCAAGAGTTTGAGTGTGTAGAACATGTTTCTGAATATCATGGCTAAACTTAGGGTTTACAATGAAATAAGTTTACTAATGTATTATGAAATTGAACCTATGCAATTTTAGATTCCGTTTGTTAGATTTTGATGTCCTATGTAAATGACGTAACAGATGCCCAAAGGATGTCACTGGATCAGAGGAACCAGGATTGGGATCTCCCGTTATTGCTTTAGTAAAGGAATGGCTAAAATGGAATGGTTTAATAGAATTGCTAGTTTGTTCCTATAAGACCAATTATGTGTTTTGTTTAAGATATAAGACCGGCCACCCGTCTTGTAGATATGTATAACATTCGTATAACTTTGACTGTTCTATTACTATTGGAAATATAACCGTTTGATGAAACAGTAGCATTGGAGTTAAATCTTTGTTATGTTATTATAAATGGAATATCAGTATATAAAAAGTTATACTTTAACTACTGTCAAATTGGCTTTGTAAGTATTTTTGCATAATATTATTTAATAAATCAAATTGTATTAGTAAGTATTTTTGCATAATATTTCTATATAAGGTCTTATAGGAAGAACAGCAAATGTTAATACAACCCTTAAACCCCTCATTCGGATCATTATTTCACTGGATTTTAATGAAGATGGAAAGATGAATTTCTGATGGAAATTCAGTAGGATAACCTTGGACACTATTTCTCTCAACTCAAACTTTGCTATACAAAGGCATTGCCCATTGTATACATTATGGAGGATTAGGATTAACTAGGATATACATACATATATATCATAAGGACTGTTGGAATCTTAGGGAATAAAAGGAAAGGATACAGGATGTTTTTGAGGTAAAGTTTTGAACGCTTATTTTTGATGTTGTTTTTTTTTTATCTTGAGTTTGCGTAGCCTATGTTAGGTAATACTGCCTTATTGATAAATATTTGGAGTTCTGTTAGGACATAAATAACATTTTACATGCATGTTGTATTATAATCTTTTTGTATGTGATAAAATGTTGAGGTAAGTTTTCTAAAGTTCAAATTAATGTGAGAACAGCAATTTTTCTAAGAAATGAAACTATCTTATCTTTTCACTTTCAATATAAGTACACTTTGTAACAAATCTAACTGATAATTTAGCGTGATATGAAGAGAAATGCATACGGCAATAGCCACGTTAATAATACTAATATATGTAGTTATAAACAGCACATGTTCACAGTATTTTTCTTTATTGTAATATAAATTAAATATAGTTACTAGTGAAACTTATTTGCATCTACAGTTTGGGACGTTGCAGCGAAGACAGACTACAGTCGGCAGCGGCATTAACCTACCTATTATCAAGTCATAACTTAGATTTAAAACGTAGAATATTGTGGTTAAGCTTGGTAACTGAATATTGTATCTAAAATATGTAGTAACTCATTTAATTTAATGAAAATCTGGTAATGTTTGGCAGTTGTATTAGAGTTCATTTCATTGATGGGTAATATCTTATTATTGGAACATAAATAAACTTTCCTTGGGGTTAGTCAACTAAATGTCAAACAATATTCATAATTACCTTGGTTTTTTATTTGTAGTGCTTTTACTGAAAGCTGTTGTGAATAAAGATCGCAATTCAAGAAACGTAACGAAATATGTAATCTTTGTCATCACATTTATTTTAAGAATACCAAATTATCATTGTGCAAAAAAGATTTCAATTTATTTTTTCTCAGCATACATAATGTTTAAACCAGTCACTCACTCTCCATGTGTATTATTTAGTCTGTGTTCAAACTTTCATTCTTTTGTAGCAAATATAGCAGTAAAATTCTCTTCAAATATTCTGTTGCCAAGTTTTCATCCCAATGTTTGAAAGGGAGACAATATTCTATGTTCCCTGTAGTGATGTAATGTAATCATTAACTTGCATCTATGATTAAACATAACCTTTTTTTGTTTCATCGGCTTTGCTGGGATGTACGTTGGAGGTGTGAGGGATTAGGAGGGATCGTACCGGAGTGACGGATTATTCTGGACTCCCGGATAAATGGATAACTTAACGGATGTTTTTGGATACTTTGGATTACTTATTGGATCTTTTCGGAAACTTTGGATAGCTTATCGGAATCTTTGGAATACTTTGGATCTGGAGCTCAAGGAATTATTGACTCGTTAAGACCGGTGCGATGCGAATTGGATCCTAAACTCACACTTAAGGAATTAGTTTTGTACTCTAGCACAAGATGTCGCTAAATAACTTTTTCTTTCTACCCTCAATTTATGTTTTGAACTCTTGTGCTTAATTTCAGTTGAAGGGTTGTTTGATATATAAAACTAGTATTATTGGTGTATTGTGAACAGTTTTTCGTAGAGTGTTTTTACAAAAGTGACAATCGTTCTCTATGGATAAGGTTATGTAAGTGAATGGATAAGGATAATGGTAAATTTAAGGTTTATGTTATATGTAATGTGCATTCCCGAGACCATATATGGATTTTAATAAAGGTTTCAATTACAATTTTGTTTTTATTTGTATTCCTTCTATAACACATACATACAATCAAACAAATTAGTAAATTTTGGCAACCCACCATAACCTATATTGACTTTTATTTTAATCTGAGATAAAAGTCATAGGTCATTCATAGATCATCTTTAACTAGATAGTCTGCTCTTAATATATATGATAATAAATTGGGGAATATTCAATTCTGGATATAGTGGGTGATTCTTGTGAATAAATGGTGACCTATAATACAAAAACATAACACGTAACACCACTTAAATTTAAAATATACACCAAGACCATATAGATAGGATAATAATTAAAACTGATATGTATGCAAAGTATATTTATTTAAATACTAAATAAATAACTATAAACAATTACAACATTACTATTTCTATACATTAATTTCACTTAAACTGGACAAGGAACTTAACCACTATATCTTGAACCCTGAATGTATGGCTACTACACCGAACGTAAAGTTCTCATACGTAACCTGCCTGAAGCCTGCGTTTTCTATCATTGATTTGAACTTTTCCTGAAAAAGATACATACAAACATGTTATACATTCACGTCGTTTAATCCCTTTGAAAATGTACTGACCACAGAGACACTATAATATCTACTAGGTCTCTTTAGCATGAATATTGGGGTTGTAATGTCATATAAAACATCACAACAACAACAGGTTGCTAGCCCATCGCCCAATAGATACTATTTACCCTTGTACCTTAGTCGCCTCCGACGACATGCTGGGAAGAATGGCAGATAGTTAGCATTCTTTTTACGTTACATACTAGCACGGAACTGAAATTGTATGTGAAAGAAGGACCAAAAATCAAATATTTCCCAGAATAAGCAAACGTCAGTCACTGACTCAATTGACTACCTTTCAAAACTGAGGGGGAAGACAAAATGTGCGTTCGCGCAGCGGAATGTTGTTGAATTTAAAGATTTTAATTATGCAGATATTTAGTGTATGACGTCGTATAATTGTGTATGGTAAAAAAAAAATTGTGCACGCAGCCATTGTGGAGAAATTCACCAAAAACTGATTCCGCTGGGCGAACGTTGTCCGGCGGAAGTTTTTTTGATCCATTGACTTTAGAAGAAAAGAGATGTGTCCAAAAATTAGTGTGTATTTGTGTGTAATTGTGTATGTATGAATAAAATTAGTGCATGCATAAACTTCGGAGAAATTCAAGTTTCCGCTACGCGAACGTTTGGCCATTAGCTAGTTTTCATACAAAGCGCTTATATAGAGAGCTGTAGATTTTTACATACGTTGTTTTGAATTTGTTTATATTTGTTTAATAAACAGATTTAGAAAAAATCGTAAGGCTTAAAAGATAAAAATATAAACGTAAAATACGCTTATTAGGTCTTAGTTCTTAAAGTATGCACTTTGGGGTCTAGATTTTCACGTTTATACAAACCTTGTAAGTGTCTGCAACACGTTGCCAAGTATCAATGATGTTCCGTTAGTAATTAAAGAGTTATAGGACAATTTACCACGAATAGATCACTGTTTACAAAGCAGTCAAATATCATGACGTTCTAAAGGAATTGCATGGTAAAATGTATGCCAATAATTAGTGTATTCATTCAACTATTCACATGCAAAATTTCATGTCATTAAATTCAGTAATTAAAGAAAAACAATTATAATACTGACGAAGCATCGAAAACCTACATAACCCGACCAAGTTCGGATAGCTACAAAAAAGCGGCCGTGCAATATATTTAGGTAACATCCCAAAATTTACAGTATAATACCGGTATTGAATTGGTACAGGTGATAACACAATTGTTGTTTCGATATAATTTATAGGTCATTTATTTTTGTACACCTACTTTTTTAAATGTATTTGACTATGACAGAAAGTAGGTACCGTTTACGTAGGTACTTTATTTAAGTATTCTTCGTAATAGAGAATGGCGGCTGCGCTATAAAGAATGTATCAATGTATGGGTTTTAAGGTAAACCAACCACGTATGTAAAAATCTGCAGCTCTCTATGTAAGCGCTTTGTATGAAAACTAGCTAATGGCCAAACGTTCGCGTAGCGGAAACTTGAATTTCTCCGAAGTTTATGCATGCACTAATTTTATTCATACATACACAATTACACACAAATACACACTAATTTTTGGACACATCTCTTTTCTTCTAAAGTCAATGGATCAAAAAAAGTTCCGCCGGACAACGTTCGCCCAGCGGAATCAGTTTTTGGTGAATTTCTCCACAATGGCTGCGTGCACAATTTTTTTTTTTACCATACACAATTATACGACGTCATACACTAAATATCTGCATAATTAAAATCTTTAAATTCAACAACATTCCGCTGCGCGAACGCACACGAAGACAAAAGTCAAAGACTACTCAGCAAAGAGTTAGTTCTCTGACTACAGTCATGATACATATTTACCAGAAAATATAAGTGGTTTGTAAATTTCATTATGATTGATATTTGAGGGTTAAGTTTAGAGTGACCAAAAATACAATCTCAAAAAACTAAGTTTATATTAGACACTGAGCCTCTGACTACCCTGAAAGGAGTTTTCAGAAATATCCTTGAAGGACGATAGTACTTTTCAGGACTACGTTTGAAGGACGATAGTCCTTTTCAGGAATATCCTTGAAGGACGATAGTCCTTTTCAGGAATATCCTTGAAGGATGATAGTCCTTTTCAGGACTATGTTTGAAAAACAATAGTCCTTTTTAGGAATATCCTTGAAGGACGAAAGTTCTTTTCAGGAATATCCTTGAAGGATGATAGTCTTTTTCAGGAATATCCTTGAAGGATGATAGTCCTTTTCAGGACTACGTTTGAATGACGATAGTCTTTTTCAGGAATATCCTTGAAGGATGATAGTCCTTTTCAGGACTACGTTTGAAGGACGATAGTCCTTTTCAAGAATATCCTTGAAGGACGATAAACCTTTTCAGGAATATCCTTAAAGGATGATAGTCCTTTTCAGGTATATCCTTGAAGGATAATAGTCCTTTTCAGGACTACGTTTGAAGGACGATAAACCTTTTCAGGAATATCCTTGAAGGATAATAGTCCTTTTCAGGACTACGTTTGAAGGACGATAGTCCTTTTCAAGAATATCCTTGAAGGACGATAAACCTTTTCAGGAATATCCTTAAAGGATGATAGTCCTTTTCAGGAATATCCTTGAAGGATAATAGTCCTTTTCAGGACTACGTTTGAAGGACGATAGTCCTTTTCAAGAATATCCTTGAAGGACGATAAACCTTTTCAGGAATATCCTTGAAGGATAATAGTCCTTTTCAGGACTACGTTTGAAGGACGATTGTCCTTTTCAAGAATATCCTTGAAGGACGATAGTCCTTTTCAAGAATATCCTTGAAGGATAATAGTCCTTTTCAGGACTACGTTTGAAGGATGATAGTCCTTTTCAGGAATATCTTTGACGGATGATAGTCCTTTTCAGGAATATCCTTGAAGGACGATAGTCCTTTTCAGGAATATCCTTGAAGGATGATAGTCTTTTTCAGGAATATCCTTGAAGGATGATAGTCATTTTCAGGACTACGTTGAAGGACGATAAACCTTTTCAGGAATATCCTTGAAGGATAATAGTCCTTTTCAGGACTACGTTTGAAGGATGATAGTCCTTTTCAGAAATATCCTTGAAGGATGATAGTCCTTTTCAGAAATATCTTTGAAGGATGATAGTCCTTTTCAGAAATATCTTTGAAGGATGATAGTCCTTTTCAGGACTACGTTTGAATGACGATAGTCCTTTTCAGGAATATCCTTGAAGGATGATAGTCCTTTTCAGGACTACGTTTGAAGGACGATAGTCCTTTTCAGGAATATCCTTGAAGGATGATAGTCCTTTTCAGGACTACGTTTGAAGGATGATAGTCCTTTTCAGAAATATCCTTGAAGGATGATAGTCCTTTTCAGGAATATCCTTGAAGGATAATAGTCCTTTTCAGGACTACGTTTGAAGGACGATAGTCCTTTTCAGGAATATCCTTGAAGGATGATAGTCCTTTTTAGGAATATCCTTGAAGGACGATAGTCCTTTTCAGGAATATCCTTGAAGGACGATAGTCCTTTTCAGGAATATCCTGAAGGATGATGGTCCTTTTTAGGAGTATCCTTGAAGGATGATAGTCCTTTTCAGGAATATCCTGAAGGATGATGGTCCTTTTCAGGAATATCCTTGAAGGATGATAGTCCTTTTCAGGAATATCCTGAAGGATGATAGTCCTTTTCAGGAATATCCTGAAGGATGATGGTCCTTTTCAGGAATATCCTTGAAGGATGATAGTCCTTTTCAGGAATATCCTGAAGGATGATGGTCCTTTTCAGGAATATCCTTGAAAGATGATAGTCCTTTTCAGGAATATCCTTGAAGGATAACAGTCCTTTTCAGGAATATCCTTGAAGGATGATAGTCCTTTTCAGGAATATCCTGAAGGATGATGGTCCTTTTCAGGAATATCCTTGAAAGATGATAGTCCTTTTCAGGAATATCCTTGAAGGATAACAGTCCTTTTCAGGAATATCCTTGAAGGATGATAGTCCTTTTCAGGAATATCCTTGAAGGATAACAGTCCTTTTCAGGAATATCATTGAAGGACGATAGTCCTTTTCAGGAAAATCCTTGAAGGACGATAGTCCTTTTCAGGAATATCCTTGAAGGACGATAGTCCTTTTCAGGAATATCCTTGAAGGATGATAGTCCTTTTCAGGAATATCCTTGAAGGATGATAGTCCTTTTCAGGAATATCCTTGAAGGATAACAGTCCTTTTCAGGAATATCCTTGAAGGATGGTAGTCCTTTTCAGGCATATCCTTGAAGGATGATAGTCCTTTTCAGGAATATCCTTGAAGGATGATAGTCCTTTTCAGGAATATCCTTGAAAGATGATAGTCCTTTTCAGGAATATCCTTGAAGGATAATTGTCCTTTTCAGGACTACGTTTGAAGGACGATAGTCCTTTTCAGGAATATCCTTGACGAATGATAGTCATTTTCAGGAATGTTTTGAAGGATGATAGTCCTTTTTAAGACTACGTTCAAACGTCCTTCAAAGGACGATAGTCCTTTTCAGGAATATCCTTGAAGGATGATAGTCCTTTTCAGGACTACGTTTGAAGGACGATAGTCCTTTTCAGGAATATCCTTGAAGGATGATAGTCCTTTTCAGGAATATCCTTGAAGGATGATAGTCCTTTTCAGGAATATCCTTGAAGGATAACAGTCCTTTTCAGGAATATCCTTGAAGGATGGTAGTCCTTTTCAGGCATATCCTTGAAGGATGATAGTCCTTTTCAGGAATATCCTTGAAGGATGATAGTCCTTTTCAGGAATATCCTTGAAAGATGATAGTCCTTTTCAGGAATATCCTTGAAGGATAATTGTCCTTTTCAGGACTACGTTTGAAGGACGATAGTCCTTTTCAGGAATATCCTTGACGAATGATAGTCATTTTCAGGAATGTTTTGAAGGATGATAGTCCTTTTTAAGACTACGTTCAAACGTCCTTCAAAGGACGATAGTCCTTTTCAGGAATATCCTTGAAGGATAATTGTCCTTTTCAGGACTACGTTTGAAGGACGATAGTCCTTTTCAGGACTACGTTTGAAGGACGATAGTCCTTTTCAGGACTACGTTTGAAGGACGATAGTCCTTTTCAGGAATATACTTGAAGGATAACAGCCCTTTTCAGGAAAATCCTTGAAGGACGATAGTCCTTTTCAGGAATATCCTTGAAGGATGATAGTCCTTTTCAGGAATATCCTTGAAGGATGGTAGTCCTTTTCAGGACTACGTTTGAAGGACGATAGTCCTTTTCAAGAATATCATTGAAGGACGATAGTCCTTTTCAAGAATATCCTTGAAGGATAATTGGTGTGCGTTCGCGCAGCGGAATGTTGTTGAATTTAAAGATTTTAATTATGCAGATATTTAGTGTATGACGTCGTATAATTGTGTATGGTAAAAAAAAAATTGTGCACGCAGCCATTGTGGAGAAATTCACCAAAAACTGATTTTGATCTTTTTTTGATCCATTGACTTTAGAAGAAAAGAGATGTGTCCAATAATTAGTGTGTATTTGTGTGTAATTGTGTATGTATGAATAAAATTAGTGCATGCATAAACTTCGGAGAAATTCAAGTTTCCGCTACGCGAACGTTTGGCCATTAGCTAGTTTTCATACAAAGCGCTTACATATAGAGCTGTAGATTTTTACATACGTTGTTTTGAATTTGTTTATATTTGTTTAAAAACAGATTTAGAAAAAAAACGTAAGGCTTAAAAGATAAAAATATAAACGTAAAATACGCTTATTAGGTCTTAGTTCTTAAAGTATGCACTTTGGAGTCTAGATTTTCACGTTTATACAAACCTTGTAGGTGTCTGCAACACGTTGCCAAGTATCAATGATGTTCCGTTAGTAATTAAAGAGTTATAGGACAATTTACCACGAATAGATCACTGTTTACAAAGCAGTCAAATATCATGACGTTCTTAAGGAATTGCATGGTAAAATGTATGCCAATAATTAGTGTATTCATTCAACTATTCACATGCAAAATTTCATGTCATTAAATTCAGTAATTAAAGAAAAACAATTATAATACTGACGAAGCATCGAAAACCTACATAACCCGACCAAGTTCGGATAGCTACAAAAAAGCGGCCGTGCAATATATTTAGGTAACATCCCAAAATTTACAGTATAATACCGGTATTGAATTGGTACAGGTGATAACACAATTGTTGTTTCGATATAATTTATAGGTCATTTATTTTTGTACACCTACTTTTTTAAATGTATTTGACTATGACAGAAAGTAGGTACCGTTTACGTAGGTACTTTATTTAAGTATGCGCTTGAGACTTGAGATATAATCTAAATACAGTGTAAACTCTTTATAACATTATTCTCTATAACGATAAACTCTCTATAACATAGAAAAGACCACAATTTGGTTGGTTTACCTTAAAACCCATACATTGATACACTCTTTATAGCGCAGCGGCCATTCTCTATTACGAACGTTCGCCCAGCGCAATCAGTTTTTGGTGAATTTCTCCACAATGGCTGCGTGCACAAATTTTTTTTTACCATACACAATTATACGACGTCATACACTAAATATCTGCATAATTAAAATCTTTAAATTCAACAACATTCCGCTGCGCGAACGCACACGGATAATTGTCCTTTTCAGGACTACGTTTGAAGGACGATAGTCCTTTTCAGGAATATCATTGAAGGACGATAGTCCTTTTCAGGAATATCATTGAAGGATGATAGTCCTTTTCAGGAATATCCTTGAAGATGATAGTCCTTTTCAGGACTACGTTTGAAGGACGATAGTTTGCTTCAGGAATATCCTTGAAGGATAACAGTCCTTTTCAGGAATATCCTTGAAGGACGATAGTCCTTTTCAGGAATATCCTTGAAGGATGATAGTCCTTTTCAAGAATATCCTTGAAGGATAACAGTCCTTTTCAGGAATATCCTTGAAGGACGATAGTCCTTTTCAGGAATATCCTTGAAGGATGGTAGTCCTTTTCAGGACTACGTTTGAAGGACGATAGTCCTTTTCAGGAATATCCTTGAAGGATGATAGTCCTTTTCAAGAATATCCTTGAAGGATAACAGTCCTTTTCAGGCATATCCTTGAAGGATGGTAGTCCTTTTCAGGACTACGTTTGAAGGACGATAGTCCTTTTCAGGAATATCATTGAAGGACGATAGTCCTTTTCAGGAAAATCCTTGAAGGACGATAGTCCTTTTCAGGAATATCCTTGAAGGACGATAGTCCTTTTCAGGAATATCCTTGACGTTTGAAGGACGATAGTCCTTTTCAGGAATATCCTTGAAGGATGATAGTCCTTTTCAAGAATATCCTTGAAGGATAACAGTCCTTTTCAGGAATATCCTTGAAGGACGATAGTCCTTTTCAGGCATATCCTTGAAGGATGATAGTCCTTTTCAGGAATATCCTTGAAGGATAACAGTCCTTTTCAGGAATATCCTTTACAGATGATAGTCCTTTTCAGGACTACGTTAGAAGGACGATAGTCCTTTTCAGGACTACGTTTGAAGGACGATAGTCCTTTTCAGGAATATCCTTGAAGGATAACAGCCCTTTTCAGGAAAATCCTTGAAGGACGATAGTCCTTTTCAGGAATATCCTTTACAGATGATAGTCCTTTTCAGGACTACGTTAGAAGGACGATAGTCCTTTTCAGGACTACGTTTGAAGGACGATAGTCCTTTTCAGGAATATCCTTGAAGGATAACAGCCCTTTTCAGGAAAATCCTTGAAGGACGATAGTCCTTTTCAGGAATATCCTTGAAGGATGATAGTCCTTTTCAGGAATATCCTTGAAGGATGATAGTCCTATTCAGGACTACGTTTGAAGGACGATAGTTCTTTTCAGGAATATCATTGAAGGATAACAGTCCTTTTCAGGAATATCCTTGAAGGACGATAGTCCTTTTCAGGCATATCCTTGAAGGATGATAGTCCTTTTCAGGAATATCCTTGAAGGACGATAGTCCTTTTCAGGAATATCCTTGACGTTTGAAGGACGATAGTCCTTTTCAGGAATATCCTTGAAGGATGATAGTCCTTTTCAAGAATATCCTTGAAGGATAACAGTCCTTTTCAGGAATATCCTTGAAGGATGATAGTCCTTTTCAGGAATATCCTTGAAGGATAACAGTCCTTTTCAGGAATATCCTTGAAGGATGGTAGTCCTTTTCAGGCATATCCTTGAAGGATGATAGTCCTTTTCAGGAATATCCTTGAAGGATGATAGTCCTTTTCAGGAATATCCTTGAAAGATGATAGTCCTTTTCAGGAATATCCTTGAAGGATAATTGTCCTTTTCAGGACTACGTTTGAAGGACGATAGTCCTTTTCAGGAATATCCTTGACGAATGATAGTCATTTTCAGGAATGTTTTGAAGGATGATAGTCCTTTTTAAGACTACGTTCAAACGTCCTTCAAAGGACGATAGTCCTTTTCAGGAATATTCTTGAAGCATAATTGTCCTTTTCAGGACTACGTTTGAAGGACGATAGTTTTTTTCAGGAATATCCTTGAAGGATGATAGTCCTTTTCAGGAATATCCTTTACAGATGATAGTCCTTTTCAGGACTACGTTAGAAGGACGATAGTCCTTTTCAGGACTACGTTTGAAGGACGATAGTCCTTTTCAGGAATATCCTTGAAGGATAACAGCCCTTTTCAGGAAAATCCTTGAAGGACGATAGTCCTTTTCAGGAATATCCTTGAAGGATGATAGTCCTTTTCAGGAATATCCTTGAAGGATGATAGTCCTATTCAGGACTACGTTTGAAGGACGATAGTTCTTTTCAGGAATATCATTGAAGGATAACAGTCCTTTTCAGGAATATCCTTGAAGGACGATAGTCCTTTTCAGGAATATCCTTGAAGGATAACAGTCCTTTTCAGGAATATCCTTGAAGGACGATAGTCCTTTTCAGGAATATCCTTGAAGGATGATAGTCCTTTTCAGGAATATCCTTGAAGGACGATAGTCCTTTTCAGGAATATCCTTGACGTTTGAAGGACGATAATCCTTTTCAGGAATATCCTTGACGTTTGAAGGACGATAGTCCTTTTCAGGAATATCCTTGAAGGATGATAGTCCTTTTCAGGAATATCCTTGAAGGATAACAGTCCTTTTCAGGAATATCCTTGAAGGACGATAGTCCTTTTCAGGCATATCCTTGAAGGATGATAGTCCTTTTCAGGAATATCCTTGAAGGATCACAGTCCTTTTCAGGAATATCCTTGAAGGATGGTAGTCCTTTTCAGGCATATCCTTGAAGGTTGATAGTCCTTTTCAGGAATATCCTTGAAGGATGATAGTCCTTTTCAGGAATATCCTTGAAAGATGATAGTCCTTTTCAGGAATATCCTTGAAGGATAATTGTCCTTTTCAGGACTACGTTTGAAGGACGATAGTCCTTTTCAGGAATATCCTTGACGAATGATAGTCATTTTCAGGAATGTTTTGAAGGATGATAGTCCTTTTTAAGACTACGTTCAAACGTCCTTCAAAGGACGATAGTCCTTTTCAGGAATATCCTTGAAGCATAATTGTCCTTTTCAGGACTACGTTTGAAGGACGATAGTTTTTTTCAGGAATATCCTTGAAGGATGATAGTCCTTTTCAGGAATATCCTTTACAGATGATAGTCCTTTTCAGGACTACGTTTGAAGGACGATAGTCCTTTTCAGGAATATCCTTGAAGGATAACAGCCCTTTTCAGGAAAATCCTTGAAGGACGATAGTCCTTTTCAGGAATATCCTTGAAGGATGATAGTCCTTTTCAGGAATATCCTTGAAGGATGATAGTCCTTTTCAGGAATATCCTTGAAAGATGATAGTCCTTTTCAGGAATATCCTTGAAGGATAACAGTCCTTTTTAGGAATATCCTTAAAGGATGATAGTCCTTTTCAGGAATATCCTTGAAGGATGATAGTCCTTTTCAGGAATATCCTTGAAGGATGATAGTCCTTTTCAGGACTACGTTTGAAAGACGATAGTCCTTTTCAGGAATATCCTTGAAGGACGATAGTCCTTTTCAGGAAAATCCTTGTAGGACGATAGTCCTTTTCAGGAATATCCTTGAAGGACGATAGTCCTTTTCAGGAATATCCTTGAAGGATGATAGTCCTTTTCAAGAATATCCTTGAAGGATAACAGTCCTTTTCAGGAATATCCTTGAAGGACGATAGTCCTTTTCAGGCATATCCTTGAAGGATGATAGTCCTTTTCAGGAATATCCTTGAAGGATGATAGTCCTTTTCAGGAATATCCTTGAAAGATGATAGTCCTTTTCAGGAATATCCTTGAAGGATAATTGTCCTTTTCAGGACTACGTTTGAAGGACGATAGTCCTTTTCAGGAATATCCTTGACGAATGATAGTCATTTTCAGGAATGTTTTGAAGGATGATAGTCCTTTTTAAGACTACGTTCAAACGTCCTTCAAAGGACGATAGTCCTTTTCAGGAATATCCTTGAAGCATAATTGTCCTTTTAAGGACTACGTTTGAAGGACGATAGTTTTTTTCAGGAATATCCTTGAAGGATGATAGTCCTTTTCAGGAATATCCTTTACAGATGATAGTCCTTTTCAGGACTACGTTTGAAGGACGATAGTCCTTTTCAGGAATATCCTTGAAGGATAACAGCCCTTTTCAGGAAAATCCTTGAAGGACGATAGTCCTTTTCAGGAATATCCTTGAAGGATGATAGTCCTTTTCAGGAATATCCTTGAAGGATGATAGTCCTTTTCAGGAATATCCTTGAAAGATGATAGTCCTTTTCAGGAATATCCTTGAAGGATAACAGTCCTTTTCAGGAATATCCTTGAAGGATGATAGTCCTTTTCAGGAATATCCTTGAAGGATGATAGTCCTTTTCAGGAATATCCTTGAAGGATGATAGTCCTTTTCAGGAATATCCTTGAAGGATGATAGTCCTTTTCAGGAATATCCTTGAAGGATGGTAGTCCTTTTCAGGCATATCCTTGAAGGATGATAGTCCTTTTCAGGAATATCCTTGAAGGATAACAGTCCTTTTCAGGAATATCCTTGAAGGATGGTAGTCCTTTTCAGGCATATCCTTGAAGGATGATAGTCCTTTTCAGGAATATCATTGAAGGACGATAGTCCTTTTCAGGCATATCCTTGAAGGATGATAGTCCTTTTCAGGAATATCCTTGAAGGATGATAGTCCTTTTCAGGAATATCCTTGAAGGATGGTAGTCCTTTTCAGGCATATCCTTGAAGGATGATAGTCCTTTTCAGGAATATCCTTGAAGGATAACAGTCCTTTTCAGGAATATCCTTGAAGGATGGTAGTCCTTTTCAGGCATATCCTTGAAGGATGATAGTCCTTTTCAGGAATATCCTTGAAGGATGATAGTCCTTTTCAGGAATATCCTTGAAAGATGATAGTCCTTTTCAGGAATATCCTTGAAGGATAATTGTCCTTTTCAGGACTACGTTTGAAGGACGATAGTCCTTTTCAGGAATATCCTTGACGAATGATAGTCATTTTCAGGAATGTTTTGAAGGATGATAGTCCTTTTTAAGACTACGTTCAAACGTCCTTCAAAGGACGATAGTCCTTTTCAGGAATATCCTTGAAGGATGATAGTCCTTTTCAGGAATATCCTTGAAAGATGATAGTCCTTTTCAGGAATATCCTTGAAGGATAACAGTCCTTTTCAGGAATATCCTTGAAGGATGATAGTCCTTTTCAGGAATATCCTTGAAGGATGATAGTCCTTTTCAGGACTACGTTTGAAGGACGATAGTCCTTGAAGGAATATCCTTGAAGGATGGTAGTCCTTTTCAGGCATATCCTTGAAGGATGATAGTCCTTTTCAGGAATATCATTGAAGGACGATAGTCCTTTTCAGGCATATCCTTGAAGGATGATAGTCCTTTTCAGGAATATCCTTGAAGGATGATAGTCCTTTTCAGGAATATCCTTGAAGGATGGTAGTCCTTTTCAGGCATATCCTTGAAGGATGATAGTCCTTTTCAGGAATATCCTTGAAGGATAACAGTCCTTTTCAGGAATATCCTTGAAGGATGGTAGTCCTTTTCAGGCATATCCTTGAAGGATGATAGTCCTTTTCAGGAATATCCTTGAAGGATGATAGTCCTTTTCAGGAATATCCTTGAAAGATGATAGTCCTTTTCAGGAATATCCTTGAAGGATAATTGTCCTTTTCAGGACTACGTTTGAAGGACGATAGTCCTTTTCAGGAATATCCTTGACGAATGATAGTCATTTTCAGGAATGTTTTGAAGGATGATAGTCCTTTTTAAGACTACGTTCAAACGTCCTTCAAAGGACGATAGTCCTTTTCAGGAATATCCTTGAAGGATAATTGTCCTTTTCAGGACTACGTTTGAAGGACGATAGTTTTTTTCAGGAATATCCTTGAAGGACGATAGTCCTTTTCAGGAATATCCTTTACAGATGATAGTCCTTTCCAGGACTACGTTTGAAGGACGATAGTCCTTTTCAGGACTACGTTTGAAGGACGATAGTCCTTTTCAGGAATATCCTTGAAGGATAACAGCCCTTTTCAGGAATACGTTTGGAGGACTAATGTCTTTTTCGGGAATATCCTTAGAGGATGATAGTCCTTTTTAGGAATATCCTTTAAGGATAATAGTCCGTTTCAGGACTACGTTTGAAGTACGATAGTCCTTTTCAGGAATAACTTTTAAGAACTGAACATACCTGATCAGGAAACTGCCGGATACTCTCCACCAGGTACTGATAAGGTTTCCACTGCCCAGCGATCAATTGTCCCAGCACCGGAATCATGTTGAATGAGTACTGATCATACAACCATTGCAGCTGAGCGTTGTTCAAATGGCTAAACTCTAAACACATGAAGCGGCCTCCTGGTTGTAACACCCTGTAGGCTTCTTCTAATACCTGGAATATATAGGTATTTGTGAATATTCTTAGTTAGAGGGTTAATAATAAAGGCTAAAAATAAAAAACTTATATATAGCGATATAGCGAAGTCCCGTTTCGTTATTAATCATGAGTATAAATCGCGAATCTCTTAAAACTATAATATTCTTAGCTCTGTGCTAGTTAGGACCATAAAAACAATGCTAACTAGCTCCCGTTATTCCAGGCATGTCGTAGGAGGCAGCATAGGGACTAGGGATAAATTGAATCTATGTAATGGACTAGCAACCTGTCAGTTTTTGCATATGACATCAAACTTCAATATGATAAAGTAACCTTAGGAGATGTGTTTATATCTTGGTTCTCTCCACCCTAAAAGGGATTAAAGGATTAGCACGTATACTGTTATTTGTCATGGCTTTATTACTTGACTTTGAGTAGCCATTGAGCTACGTATTTATGAAAGTGGTCACTTATAGGGAATCAGAAGCCTACCTAACAGGGAGCACAAAGCTTATAATTTATTTACCTATCATAAACATGTACCTATTTAAATACATTACAGTTTAAACTATATTGAAACGATACCTTATCCACATGGGTGCAATTTCTGATGCCAAATGCGATGGTGTAAGCGTTAAAAGAATCATCATTGAAGGGCAGCTTCTCTGCGTCACCACACACCCACTGCATGCTCACTCCTTCCTGATTACTCCAGCCTTGCCTTAAAATATAAACAAAGATATTAAATGTCTAATCAATAATCTCTAAAACAATGTCAAGGAACCTTCACATCTATATTGTTAGGGTTAAAGGTTAAGTAAGAGTTTAAAAATATCTATACAATACAATAGCACAGTAGTTTAAAAACATAGCATATTATTGTTTCTGAGTATATTGCAAACCACTTTTGCTTCATTGCCACTCATACACCTCCTCAAACACACTTGGCGGTTATAACTTCTAACGTCACCCTTTTTGAATATGGCATCTATCTGATTGTAATGTGTTATTGGGCCAGCCCCTACGTAACCACCCTTTCTGGAACGGGACAGATGGGGATCCATGTGTATGTATGTTAATTCCAATTGTGTATGTATGGTGCTGGGCATTCAATTAGAAGTACCTATAAGCACCTATTATGTATGCAGAGGAATATTGGGGGCTTACTAAATAATAATAATAAAAGCATTTATTCACAGCTTCAAAAACATACACAATACAAAAGGTTTACAATTAAAACTTACAAACTAGGGGATAAAACTTGTGCATGTTATTGTCGCAGCAAAAGGGTTCCAATTCAGCTGGGTATGTTGCGTTTGATAGATTAGTTGTAGTAGTTTTATTGTGTAAAAGGCAACTTCAGTTACTGATGAAATATTAAATATATTTGTTTGCTACTAACTAAGTAAGCAGTAATGTCTAAACTTACTTGTCAGCCCTAGCTTTGCCAACATCCAGCATTGCTTGGTTAATGTCATAGACGGTGACAGAGCTCTTCTTGTCTGGTGGTGGAGGGCCTAGGTGCTTCAAATAGTTCAAATATCTGAATGTTATGTCACCTGAAATCAGAATGCAAATAATAGACTATATAATGAAGCATTTCCTACTACATAGTGAATATAGAGTGGTTCCTAAGAAATTATACCCTTACCCTTTGATTGAATAGAGCAGAATAGATAAACTCCAGGTCATAATTTGCAAACATAACAGTAATAGAATTCATTTACATATATACTTTCACATCCTTTAATCACTTTCGGGGTGGTCAGTCTTCTTCTCTAGGGATATATTATTTGAACATACCAGTGCCCCCAGCCACATCTAATAGGTGAGTCCCATGCGTTGGAGCCAGACGATGCATGAAGGCGTCCTTCCACAAACGGTGTATACCCAGGGACATCGCATCGTTCATTACATCGTACTTCTCAGCTACATTTTCAAAGACATTGTGCACTGAAAACATTTAATACAATCTTTATAATTACTGTAAATATGTAAAAATATCTATTAGTAATCACATTTTTAATTATAATTGTAAATTATAATGTAACATAAATAATTTAAGATAAATACATATGTTTTATAGGTTATGAAGGTATTTTACTGATTATCTTTTGTAAATAATGTTCACAACTACATGGGAAAGAGATAAATTCACCTTTCTTCCACTTTTCATCCTCTGCTACTGTTTCAAAGCCAAAATGAGTTTGTTTTGAGCTGTGCGTTGCAGATTGATCACTTGGAGGCCTAGTACAATAATTACGATGTATTTGTATATTTCTAATTCTCACAAGGTTAAACCAACGACTCCTGGATGCCATAGTCACATTTATTTATTCCAAACTATAATAAATCCTTATACATAATTTACTTAACTACAAATTGTATTTTTGATTTTCATAACTTTTCGCAATACATATCACAAAATGACTGACAATTCCTTGGTTGCTAACTGACAAAATTATACATTGATTTTTATCATGGAGCAATTTTTATTATAGTAAATAAATAAATACTCTGTGAATCTTTGATTTGTTTTGTCTGAAACCGGTGCCTATAGAATATTTTTAGCTAATATTTTACAAAACTACAACAGAAACCCTATGATTTCTTTACAAACTCTATAACAGTGTATTTTAGTATTACTTGTTAGCGTTTACACCAGTTCGTGAACCTGTTTTATGTCATGATTTTGCTATTTCCAGTAATGCATTTCTAAAACTGTATTAGATTTTGGTCTGTATTAGGAACTACATTAGTAAACAATCACTCAATATGGTGTCGTTTCGTACGTGTGTTGTTTGTGGTGCCCAAGAGAAATACAGGCCTGGCTTTTACGCTGGGTTCCCTTTGGATACGACAAGGTAAAGGATTCACGTACCGACTTATTGATCAATATTTCGTAGTCACTTAAATACTATCGTTATCATGTTTTTCAATCATCACAGCGGGTTCAGGGCTAACTAATCTCATTCATACACTTTTACAAAAGTCAATGTTCACACACCAGTTTTCATTTAATTACCAAACATAACCAGAATAGCCATTCAAGTCAGTGATTCGAATGGTAAACCACTCATTGCAAACACCTCTGTACCATTTTGTATACTTTTCCACCAGTCAGTCAATACACCAGATATCTGGCAAAATGTGGTCATGAATATCCAAACATACATATTCTATAATACCTTAGGGGGAATTAACTTTAGATACAGATTATCTCTTTGGTTCCTTTTATCATTAATTATAGTTTGTTATGGCATTCACATAATCCCATAGATTCCATTGATCCCTATTTCCTTAATCGCCTCTAAGACATGCCAGGAAAGACAATAGCTAGCGTTATAAAATAGCTAATTATTTACCAATGTTCCATATAACATTGCAATCCCAATATTATTGTTAAAAAGTGGTAATATTACTGTCTCCAAGGTTCTGTCCACCCTGAAAGGGATTAGAGGATGTGAATGTAAAAGTATGCATGATTAAATGTATGTATGATAATTTAATTCACATCACATGTGATTCCCTGTAGAGGTGTAGGCAGAGATCCCAATTTGTCCCGATCTTGACAGACCACTTTCGCTTCATTGACACTCATACATCTTCTCATACACATGATTATATGTGTATTATTATATGTATGTGTGTAATCTGTGTATGTATGATTATTTACCTACAATTACAGATGCAAGCAATGGGTACAAGTGGTTGGGGACGAAGACTTGATACACATACCAGTGGTAAAACTCCACCAGATCAGGCACGTGTGTGAGGAACATTTTGAGCCGAGTGACTTTAATGAAAAAGGGAGCAGGCTCAAGAAAAGTGCGGTGCCCTGTCTCAAGATGTCCAGGCCGCCTATCCCTGACTATTTAATGGAGGAATTTCCACCTGCCTTTGATGGTGAGACTACAGCATATATCGCCTCTTTACAAGAACAACGTGGTATTTTGTAAATAATATCTTAAAAAATACCACATTATTCTTGTAAGCTTAACGACGTATTTAGTAAACCACAATTTAAAATTATAACACTTTATTCTTGTTAAGAGGCAATATAACATACATACATAGAATCACACCTGTTCCCTTAGGGGTAGGCAGAGATTATGGAACATCTTGTTCCTGATTATTATTATATATTTTGGAAAGGAAAAATGTGGGTTATGGAGACCCAATTTGGATCTATATAACATACACTTCACAACTAATATCCCTTGTAGGGTAGTCAATATTGTAATTCTGAGATAATTTATTGTTGAACACCTAGTTCAATAGATAGTCAGCACCCATCATAATGAGCTGATTATTGACTAAGACTAAGATTAAGTACATATTTATCATCTATCAAATATCATTTACAATTTAGTTTTTCCACATTATTATTTTGTGTTCTTTGTGAGACATATTTATGGAAATGAGCGCATCTATTTTCTTATGTATTTTAATTTATTTTCTGTGTTCATTCTGTTTTGTTTACTTAATAAATAAATGAGACTATCAAACTACTACACCTAGTTTTTAACTTGTACTAAATGGGTAATAGTATCACAGGAACATTCGTACTAGTAATTTTAATTGACTACATACACACTTTACAGATATGCCAGTTTATGACGAACTAAATTAATTTAACGCGTTCACAACCATTAACCCTTTTGAGGTAGTCAGAGGTTCAGGTGTGCATCTCTGCAATTGCGAAGGTAGAAATTCTATAGCCACCTCGAACCCTAATACAAAAATAAAATTAGTTAGTTACCTATAAAAAAAAATTTTACAAGGCCACCATATCAGCCTGTTCCCTGATTTTATCAGGCAAGGCTATTACTAAGACTATTAACTAAGGCATCTCTACCACTAGTAAACGGGGTAGGTCGCGTAGACCTTATACGGAGCAAATTGAAGACTTTCTTCTCAAGGCGGGTGTACGTAGCGTGAAGAACAGAAGAGCATGTGTGAGAAGGTTAATGGGCGTGAACGAAGTAAGAGAGATTTGTCAGGATCCTTCCAGGTGGCGATCGATAGTCTCTGCCTATCTTGTTGTTGACGTAGAGGCGTGACTATACGTAAGTAAATTGACCTATTAATTTCATAGCCTTTGTATGATAGATGGGTTAAGGTAGGTTGGTTGACAATGACAGACAAATATGAAATAAAATAGCTTGATAAGGAAATAGTTGAGGTTTGTAAGAGGATGTGGTAAATAAAACCAGAACTTTAGGGTCGGGTCACATCTAACGAAGGATCCGTCGCGTATTGTCTGTTGCATAACGCCAGAACAGACCAATGTAAATGACAATAGAATAAATAACACTGCGCCTTTCACACTCAACCGATGATACGTTAGTGCGTCGAGTGTACATTTTGACGCATTTTCCGTTAGATATGAACCGACCCTTATTCGCTTATCCCACCCGGCGACGTAAATAAAATGCTAACTGTGTGCTAGTATGATTGTCCCGTGCTAGCAGGGACGTAAGAAGAATGCTAACTAGCTGCCGTTCTTCCTGGCATGTCGTTAAAACCGGCTAAGAGACTATTCTTAAATATATTTCAAAATTAAAATATTATTGATGATATTTGGGATGAGAAACCTACCTGTTGCCCGAACAGGTAATAGTTCTTGCAAATGGCGACATGGCTTGCCTCCTGTCACATTAAGTACTGACTATCTGGTCAACACGTGGGTTCGAGGTGGCCATAGAATTATTATTTCAGCAATTGATGAGATGGATACCTGAACCTATGACTACCCCGGAAGGGTTAATGGTCGTGAACGCGTTTGTCTTTTGTCTTTTTGGGATGAGTTTGATATGGGAACACTCCATGTGATAAGTTCCTAGCTATCCCTTAAATTCCATTGATTAGTAGTCCCTAAATCGTCTCCTAAAACCGAAAGAAATACACCTTTTTTCTATTTAATCGAATATAATATATATTAAAAGTACTATTATTTATAAACTGTTAATTAATAAAAATTAAAATTATTATTACTTACGTCCCAGCTAACATGTGACACGGATTAAAAGGACATGACATGTAATCATATAGAGTATATGTTTATTTATCAATTTCATTTGTTTGTATTCGTCATACATGTTTGTAGTTATCAGTAATTCTTTTCGTTTGGCTGATAAGACGCGACGTTGATATTTGATATCAGTAACAATCATACAGAGGTTGTTATAGTTGGAAGAAAGTTGTTTTCTTGTGTATATTTGGACTTTTAAAGGTATGTGTTACACAATTTTACTATTGTTTCACTTTTAATGTGAGGAAATTTTTGTCAGGAAAGTTGCTTGTTGTTTGGGATTGGTAATGGTCAGTGCCTGTATACGTATAATCTGTCAAGTTCGACGACCTATTATGGAATGTGTAGAATTTGATTATGGATAAACGAACCGCTATCACGTTTGAATATGTGAGAAATTTTATTTTATTTAACTGATTTTTATGTCACCTAAGAAATGTACCTATAAATATGAATATTATAAGTGCCAATGAAGCGAAACTGGATTGCCAGAATCAGGAAAGATGGGGATCCGTGATCTCTATATACCCCTCTACAGGGAATGGGGCGTGATGTGTATGTATGCATTAATGTAATATTTCTAGGTATATTATAATGTTTCGTTTTCTTTCCAACCGGCTCATATCTTATAAAACTCTTATTCGTACGTCCGGTGCTTTGTTTGGGCGTGAGTCACTGTGTATCTTCACGTTATATTCAGTGTTTCTGAAGGTTGAAATACTTTAACACTTGTTCCATTGCATGCTGGTTATGTGGTGAAACAGGGCTTAAGATTTGTAGGTCAGTTATACCGACAATAATTCAAAAAAAATATTCTAACAGGGTGATGTGTGATTGAGTATATTATATACTAGCGACCCACTCCGGCTTCGCACGGGTATAAAATATATAGCCTACTCCACTATTTAATGGAGGTTATTATACATATAAACTTTCCTCTTGAATCACTCTATCTTTTTAAAACAAACCGCATCAAAATCCGTTGCGTAGTTTCGAAGATTTAAGCAAAGGGACATAGGACAAAAAAAAGCGACTTTGTTTTATACCATGTAGTGATTGTAAGTGAGATAATTATGTGAGTAATAGACATTAATGTTAAGAAAGAAAGAAATTTTATTTGTAACTAACTTTGTTTGTTGATAGAAATAAATACTGAAAACACGTATACATACATACTAAATCGCATCCATTTTCATATTATAACGTCTATTACTGCCCTACCCTTCTTATATTGCCTCTTTGTGTCATGTGTCTAGAAAGACTTATATTCAATCACCCCACTCTTTCATAATTAGAGCTTTCGTCATAGATACGTTTATCTAAATACATATTATCACATCCATAATCTCGTGACATATTTAGCTTGTTGTTAAGGGCAAAGATGCACTAAATTGTGTGTGGTTCTGACATAAAACCAAGCGTTGCGTTTGCCACCAGACGCAAAATACCCAGCTGAGTTAGAACCCTTTTGCTAAGACAATAACATACACAAGTTATACCCCCTAGTTTGTAAGTTTTTTGTTGTAAACGTTTTGTATTGTTTATGTTTTTGTGGCCGTAAATAAACGCTTTTTATTATTATGCTTAGTCCCTTGATGAAATTAAGTGGAAAGATATACAGCTAGTTGCATTTTAATGGCGTCCCAGATTAAATGGATCGTTTACATTCTTAGTATTAATCAACATTAAGAATTTTTCCAGCACCTAATGACATTTTTAATTATCGCTACATTTAGTTTTAGATAAATTATCGCCATGTTGATTACGAAACTCAGATAAAATTCCCCACTGAACGCATTCAGAGTTTTTGAAAGTCTCGATACTAGAAGGTAAATTTTTATTAATTTTTGTAATGCATTAATTGTCATTTTAGTCAATTACGCGCATAATAAAAAAAACGTTCATAGACAACCGATTTATTACTATTTCGTAGTATAGGCAGGTTTGCTCAGGATGTTTTCTCGTCGTAATCTAATTTTAACTTATAAGTGCGTATAGCAAGGGGCTAGTCAGAGCCATAAACAGAATGCTTAACAGCTGTCGTTATTCCTGGCATGGCGTAGGAGACGACTAAGGGACTAGGCTTAATGGAATCTTTTGAGCAATGGTCTAGCAACCTTTCTTCAATGTTCCATATGACATCAGATTCCCCATATTTATGCTACGGAGTGACATAGAAGATATTATATCGCCAGATATTATAGGTTGTTCTGTCCACCCCGAAAGGGATTAAAGAACGTGAGTGTTTGTTATAAGTGCGTTTATTATTTACAGGAAAAGGCAAAGTGACACCAGTAATAACAACCATGTCGACGCAATACAAAGGCCTGGTCGAAAACCTGGCAATACCAGCCACCCTGGTCCACAAGAGTGACCGCACATTTTTCGCCTCTGGCAACATCGTGCCTGCGCATTGTTGTTCGGAAGAAGAGATTAAGCATAAAGGGCCAAGTTCGTTGCCTTACTGCGGCATTTTTACCGACACTGCTCTGGCGCCGTTAGAAGAATTGGTCTATGTGAGGCTGGATAAGAATACTGCTGAGAAGGTAAAAAACCAAGATATACATGCTAAATTATATTATTACATACATATATTTACGCTTTTAAGTCTACGTCCCTATCGGACAGGAACAGACTCATACATGCTCTTCTGTTGTTCCTTGCGTCCACGCGTCTTGAGAAGAATGTCCAATTATATTTTTATAGTAACTACTAGCGACCCGCTCCGGCTTCGCACGGGTATAAAATATATAGCCTTATCCACTATTTAATGGATGTTATTATATATATATATATATAAACCTTCCTCTTTAATCACTCTATCTTTTAAAAAAAACCGCATCATAATCTGTTGCGTAGTTTCAAAGATTTAAGCATACAAAGGGACAAAGAAAGCGACTTTGTTTTATACTATGTAGTGATAGCACAGATAATATAATACTATACAGTGATAGTAACTATTAGTATAAACCAAGTGAACTGAATTTTTGACATATGGTTCCATGGTGACGTTTAGTGTTGTCATTAGAGTTACGATTGCAATAGAAATCATACTAATAACTGATTAGTGATATTTCTACGTATCCCTCTAAATAGTCCATCTATTAACATAAGTGATTGGATATTCTGTCTCCAAGTCTCTATTCACCTCGAAAAGGCTTAAAAGATATCTTTATATATAGTAAATTCATAATCTTCCAACAAGTAACTTGTTACCAAATCATTCAATATACACTTACTCCGTTTGCTTTATAAGTCGACATTTACTTACCCCGTTCTACATACATACGCATCACGCCTGTTTCCCTGTAAAGTGGTAGGCAGAGATCACAGACGAACTGTCCCGATCCTGACATACTACTTTCGTCTCATTATCACTCATACTATTACACTATTATATACAAAATCAGCGGTTATAGGTACTTCTAATATCAGCCTTTTTCAATATGGTGTCTAACTGACAGACATGTCTTATTGGGCCGGTCCCTACGTAACCTTCCACTTCACATATATTCCTTTTATGTAATTCAACATTAATTCGACGTAGTTGTTTGGGGTTTGACTCTGTATCAGTGGGTACAGGTTTCAAATCCCGCTGGAGGATGTACCAATGGAAATGAAGTTTATCGAATTCCTATGTACATTTTCGTAATAAAAAATACATTTACGAAATGCGTTGCATATTACGTTGAAGGAAAATATCGTGAAGAAACCTACTTGTTCTCCGAACAGGTAATAATTAGTGCTTGTAAATGGCGACATGGCTGACCACCTGTCACATTGAGTACTGACTATCTGGTTAACACGTAGGTTTGAGTGACCATAGAATTACTACTTTCGTGATTGCGGAGATGGACACCTGAACCTGAACTTTATGATCGTGAATGCGTTTGTTGTTTTATCAACATTAACCCTTTCCCTTCTAGGTATTCATAAACCGCGCGAAGAGAGTCCTGGTGGTATCTTCAGACTGCACCGTTGCCCGGTGGTTGCTGGCCCCGACCTTCGAGAGTGGCAACCAGCTCATGGCTGGGTCTCCCGTCGTGGGGGGTGGTGGGAGAGTCATCTCCGTCGTCACCGCGAGACACGGGAACCATTATGCTGTTTGTAATGATGAGGTGAGATTTGGATTTGTAAGACGAGGTCTGAGTTCGATTCCTGGTGGAGGCAGA